>JANHFO010008724.1:137821-148074 GCA_032468095.1 Pareas carinatus | reverse complement strand
GGCGGCCTCGGTGGAAAAATAAGACCTCCCCTGAAAATAAGACCTAGCGTATCTTTGGGTGCAAAAATTAATATAAGCCAGTGTCTTATTTTCGGGGAAACACGGTAGATAAATGTCAGTTTTTAGCTATTTTGATTATCTTTTGCAACCCACTGCCATAGCAATTGTTGTGTTTAGAGTTCAGTGTGTTTAGTCATCAATAGTTACCTCTCTCCACAGCGATTGATGTATTAAGTAAATAAGACCTGGAATAAGGCTGAAGATGATTTAATTTAATTGTAGTACTGCCTGACTCCAAAGCAACTTTGAATGCCTTATATAATAGAACTTAGGCAGAAATATTTCACTATTCTGGTATGTAATTTCGGTGCTGAAATAGATCCAAAGCAGGAATCTTTATTTTCCTCTGAGGGTGGAAATTGACTCAACTTTTCAATAAAGTAGCTCTGCTCATTCTACATGAGGGAGTGGATGAGGGCAAAACAATGGGAAGAGGTTGTAATGGAATGTATGGATGAGTTTGGGAGAAGAGGGGATGTGACGTTGCCTGGGAAACAATCAAACAAGAGAAGGACAAACCCCCAGTGGCTTAATGGTCAGAGAAAGGCCCTGAGGAAAAGTCCACTCTAATGAATTAAGCAATTAAAAATCGAGGTGGGAAGTTTGTAACTTCAGACTTATTAGAATCTGTTAATGTTGTCTTATGATAAAGTAGATTTAGCTCACTTATTTGTGTTTCCTTCCTGGTTTACCCACGAGGGTTGACATTTATTTGGGGTTATGACATCATTACCAACAATTATCTGAGATCTCAAATACTCATTTTTCAGTGAAAGCAATTAGACAGAGAACGATCAGTTTCCTTTGATTATACTGTTTGTATACCAATCACCGATCTGTCATCAAGTTCTTAAAAGCCTGGTTGCTGATTTTGGTCAGTACAGAATTTTTCCATGTTAGATGGTCAAAGTAGAAATGACCTTCTTCTAGTTTTTTAGCTTGGAGTTTGTCCAGTATTTTCTTGATGGAAACAGCACTGAGGAGGTATTCTGCATATACTAATTTCTTATATGATCTTATATTAGATCTAGAGACTCAAAACAAGCCATGATTTACCCAGAATCACATCAGGCCCTAATATAAACTACTACTACTTTTGCCTTGATGAGGACTGAAACAGGTCTATCACACCACACACAGTCACTGGTAGTGAAATGGGCAGCATATACATTTAATAAATCAAATTAAAATTCTCTATCTCTATTTTAAAAATGGGACAGGTCTGATCCAATGAATTATGATTGACTTTCTGAATGTGAATAGTAAACTGCACACATAGCATCTATTTTGGAAATTGTTAGACTGATAAGAGTAGAGTAATACTCATCTGTGGATCTTAAAATGGCATTTCAGTGAGTCTCTAGGTCAAGTGTCTCCAAACTTGGCAACTTTTAAGACTTGTGGACTTCAACTCCCAGAATTCCTCAGTCAGCCACGCTATGTAGAGTAGAAAGATGTTATGGTACCATGATGGGAAGTGACACTTCTTTGTAAGGATGATCTGTTTATATTATTGCTGTTTGATTAGTTTTTTGAGCAGTCGGGGGTTATTGTGTGAAAGACAGGTGTCCATGTACATTTCATAAATAAATGTTTTATAAACAAATAAAATTTGACATTAGGGAATTCTCAAGTTCATCTCTGATTGATTTTGGTCTTAAGAATATTAATGTTGCAGCCTGTTAGTGCCTGTATGCTTGTATATGTACAGATACATATAGATACCTTGAGAATAACCTTTATTATTTTTATGAGAAGACACAAACAGGAGGATCTTACACCTGCTAACTATTTAGTATTGCCTGTGTCTCGCACCGAAGAGATTTCTCTTTCCCAGTTGAATAATTTACCATCAATGACTTTGGAAAGGAAGAATGGCAAGATAACCATATTAGAACAGATTAGTTCATAATCAATCAGGAAAATAGACACAACCATGCTGAGTTCCCTTTTTGCTTTTACACAGACAACCACTCAGGCCAATTAATACCCTTTCCAACCAAATTAATGGTTAGACTGAAGTTTTATTATGCAATCAGTTATCCACTATGTCATTTTTTAAGACTAGGAACGTCGCGAAACTCTGTTCATACATGGTCAAATGTTGAATATATTTTAGTTGTACTTTTAGCATTATACCCTTGATTCCTTGCTGATGGTAGCACATGAATGGGAGATATTGTTTTTAATTTAATTGCACTGAACTTTGATCTTATGCAAGATGGCCTAGGACTGTAAATAAAGACTGACACTAACATCCGCTGTACAAAAGAAAAATGTATGCTAAAAGATTTTTCTAGTCCTTTCTGATAACAGTCATTCCTAATCTGTCAGCTCCTTTCACAGCCAGAAAAATAGCTGTAGCTACTGAATAGCTATTACAGAAAATAATTGAACCCAACAAGCCAGGAATCTATGGCTGTGCCACAATTTCTCTAACTCCATAATTGGCTAAATTCACTCATGGTATGAAGCTAAAATTACACAAAATGCATTCCATTTTAATATAACATTGGAACCTGACCTGCACTCACTCCTGCCTTATGCATCCAACTCCTCAACATGTCCGGGCTTTTACAAAATCCCCAGTTGTTGATAGTCGTTCTTACAATGGTCCAATTGTTGCGTAAATTGTTAATAGTTGGCATGTATTGCCATTTGATCCCTCCTTTTGGACTTGGCCATATGGCTCTTCATTCTTAATTCTATCATGTCATCCACGTTCTGGAACGGCTACCATTTTTAACCTGGGAAAATGTAAACAAGGCTGATTGTAGGACTGTTGATTCATCATCATTCTGGCCTTTTAGCCACTTTGCATTGGCTGTCAGGCTGAAGTACCTGTACATGTTTCAAATCGCTTCATAAAGATTAAAAATATACATGTTGGCCTAACCATGGTAAGAGGAACAAAGCAGGGATGGAGATCCAGAAGCTGAACAGATACAGCAGAAGGACCCCCATTTTTAGGCTATTTCAGTCACATCTCTCTAATACATAGGTGTCAAACTGGCAGCCCGAAGGCCAGATACAGACCACCGTTTACCTGTATCCGGTCTGCAGATGAGTAGGGGGCTCCTTGGAGGTGGCAATTGCAATGCGGGTAGCGGGTTGTTGGCTGCAGGGGGCCATCGGCAGCCACAGGGGGATTTGTGGGGGCTGCAGCAGAGGTCCATAGTAGGGTCTCGGGAGTCCACAGGGGGGTCCGCAGTGAGGTCCGCAGGGGAGTCCGTGGGGATCACAGGGGGGCACGGGAGGGTTGACAGGAGTCTCCAGGGGCTGTGGTGGGGGAGGGGGAAGGCTGGGCTGTGATGGCAGTGGTGGTGGTCCATAGTGAAATTGGGCCTGACACCCCTGCTCTAATATATCAGTCAGGTTGGCTTTTCCCATGATGAGATGAGGTACTGGTTGTGATATGGTAAACCAATCAATGACAAATCACAATTTCAAACTTGTGAAGGTGTTCTTTGTTAACTACAAGCTCATGAACCAGTTTTGGAAGTCCCATTATGCTTGTACTCCAGATGGATCTGTATGTTGTGAAAAAACAAGTGTGAGAATAAAATTAAAACCAGAGCGTCTGGGTCATTAAAACTTCCTAATGGACTTCACAACACCATCAAACAACATGCAGACAATCTTCCTGATTACACACACACACACACACACACACACACATGAAGCCTCTAATTGATGTACTGAGCAAAAGAGGAGATGGGATGCAGCAACGTTTGCTCCGTGCTGAAAAGAGATGGCAGAATTAACATTGCCTGCATTGTAGGCCATGTAATTGAATTGTCAATTATGTTTTTCAAAATTGTCAATTACACCAGGCCCTCCCAAATGGATGGAGTGCCACAAATTACAAAGCCATCTCTCACTTCTCAGTGGCCTCTTAATAATAATCTACAGTTCCCAAAGGGCCTCAGTGGAGCCAAAGATCGTGATTGAATTTTTAAAATGGACCGTCCTGTTTTTATCACCATTCTTCGCATTTGCATCTAGAAAAAAAAGCAATGCGAGAAGGGAGCTATCGGCTCCTTGGATCAGCTACCAGGGCTGATTGCTGTTTCTTTCTCCATTGCTCTCAGAAATAAATGCGATTGTTGATGCAGTCATTTGCCTTTCCATGGTAAACACTGAAATGAGAGAGGAATGCTTCAAAAGAGATGTAATGAATTTTGATCCATACAGAATATAAATTAGTCTGGCGGTAGCTCTTACAGATTACAGAGCAGTTGGCCACTTTTTGAAAAACAGAGATTGCAGCACAGCTTTGGCGTTTATTTATTTATTTTTATTGCTTTTTAATTAAGAAAGAAAGAAGAGCCAAGCTTTAAATAATAGCGATAGCAATATAGATCCATTGCATTAATAGAGGGACAGAATCAAGATCACATAAAGTATGAGTACAGCTTTAACAAAGCCTTAGTAGGACCCCACTTGGAATACAGAAATTACAATGTCGTTTTAGCATTTGCTTACTTTTTTATTTCTTCTTAATTAAGAAAGAAAGAAGAGCAAAACCTTGAATAATAGCGATAGCAGTATAGATCCATTGCATTAATAGAGGGACAGAATCAAGATCACAAAAGGCAGTGGTGGTCAACCTTTTAGATACCGAGTGTCTGGACAGGTCAGCATCTGGTGCTGCTACTCTCTTTCTCAGCAGGCACATGGCCCCTTGACATCATTGCCTGGCGCCACTACTCTTTTCTGAGCATGCTCAGCTCTGGGGCGATGCTGGGGCGACTTGACTCACGTGTCAGCAGAGAGGGCTCTGTCTGCCCGCTGCGGCACATGTGCCATAGGGTCGCCATCACTGACGTAAAGTATTAGTACAGCTTTACAAAATCTTAGTAGGACCACACTTGGCATACTGCAACCAATCTTGGTAATCACAATATAAAAAAGATGTTGAGACCTCCGAAAGAGTGCAGACAAGAGCAACACAGATGATTAGGGGACTAGAGACTAAAACATATGAAGAATGGTTATAGGAATTAAGTATGTCTAGTCTAGTGAAAAGAAAGACTAGGGGACACATGATAGCCGTGTTTCAATATCTGAGGGGCTGCCACAAAGAAGAGGTGGGTCAACTTATTCTCCAAAGCATCAGAAGGTAGGACATGAAGCAACGGATGGAAACTAATCAAGGAGAAAAGCAACCGAGAACTAAGGAAAACTTTTATAACAGTGAGAACAGTTAACCATTGAAACCACTTGCCTTCGGAAGCTGTGGGCGCTTCAACACGAGAAGTTTTAAGGGAAAAAATGGACAGATATTTGTCTGAAATGGCATAGGGTCTCCTGCTCGAACAGGGGGTTGGACTAGATGATCTTCAAGGTCCCTTCCAACTCTGTACTTCCATGTTCTAAAGAGAAGGGGGGAAACACATAAAACGTGCCGTAACTGAAAAGGGGGAGAAAAGTCAATTTCCATTTGTACTGGCAGAATGAAACATTCCGATAAATAATTTTAAAACTACATAAAAGCAAGGTGGGGCAGGAAAGGCTTAGCACAGGTGCTCATTTAAATGCTGCAAATAGGATTATTTTGATTGCTTATTTATTTAGAGGGCTGGTAATTGCAGATGCCATTCAACTTGTGAAATGGAAGCATTCCAAAGTAGCAAAGATTTGAATTGGGGTTTAGCGTGTTTTTTAAGAAATAGACTACTGTATGGTGAAACTTCCACCAATTTATTCTGAAATTATTCATCAAGTTCATATAATTTGAAAAATTCTATGCTGTTAAATGAGAAAACAAAGGACATGATTCTGAATGCTGACTGTTGAAATGCCACAGTTTTAGGACAGAGGGCACCTATGTCTGAACTCCCGACAGAAATCTACTTGATTGCTACGATAAGTAGGATGTTAAGTAATAGTCTGAGCTTTGATCTAATTCAGGGGTCTCCAAATCCCGGGCCATGACCCGTTTAGAACCAGGCCACAGAAGTGGTGGGTGAGCATGCATGCACATGCAAAATGCCACTTGTGCAAAACCTGTGGGAAATAAACTATAGATTGGCAAAATCAACAGCATATAAAGAGAATTTATATAAAATATTTTATAGATGGCATATGACACCTATAAGAATGGCAAAAATGTTTAAAGATGGAGCAGATAAAATGTTGGGAATGCAAATATAATTCAGGCACTTATCATCATATGTGGCGGACCTGTAAATATGGCAAAAAAATATTGGAATAAAATTTATATGACTGAATGTATTTTAACAGAAGCTAGGATTGTTTTTGAACAAATCTGGAAAAGAAAAGAAACACCAGCAGAAGAAGAAATAATAAAGAAAATATTAAACTGTGCAGAAAGGACAGATTGACTATGAGAATGAAAGAAAATGAAGATTCAGATTATTTTCAAATTTGGAACTTATTCTATATATATGGCTCGAAAGAAGAATGAAAGAGTAGGAATCAAAATGTACTAGAAAAGGTTAATAACATATTTGACATTGCTGAGATTGGTGAACTGTATACTCAGAAGGCTGGTTTATGTGGAAATAGTTACTATATTTTATTATTTAAAAAAAAATCTCCACTTGTGCAAGTGGCGGATACTTGTACTTGTGCAGATAGCTCCACTCGCACGAGTGGTGGGTGCTTGCGCTTGTGCACAGAGCTCCGTTCGCTCAAATGGGGCTGTCTGTGCTCACCCACACCTGCCTGCCACTCACACAGGACCATCCCCTTCTACACACACCCCATGCCAGACCGCCAAGCCAGAAAGTTTGAGGACCGCCGATCTAATTCACAGAATATGCTCTTATGCATTTGCACCCAACCCTTCTACTTTTTGATTCCCAGATTATGAACATACCAAAACTAGGCCAAGCTAGACTGAGTGTGTCTAGTCTGTGCAATAGCAACAACTGTCTTACATTCATCCACATCCCCTGCACTGTCTTGTGAGCGACATTCAGCCTGTACATGAGTGTGGACGATGAAATCTTGAATATGATTTGCTAGGAACAAGTCTATAACAGTAGATTCTTCTAATAGGACAGCCACCCTCCCTTTTTGCAGAGTAAAAATCTGCATAGCCATCACATACCATGTTTCCCTGAAAATAAGACCGAGTCTTATATTAGTTTTTGCTCCAAAAGATGCATTAGGGCTTATTTTCTGGTTAGGTCTCATTTTCGAGGAAGTACGGTACTAAATGCATCTGTCTGACTAACAATGATAACTGGGGCTTATTTTGCTGGTAGGGCTTATGTTAGGACCATCCTGAAAAATCATGCTAAGGTTTGTTTTCCGGTTAGGTCTTATTTTCATGGAAACATTAAGAAATGCTAACATCTAGTGGTCATTCAGAGTATTGCAACCCGGGTGTGCATGTTCTACCTCAGAGCTCCAGGGGAAGAATAGAGGGAGCATCTTGAGTCATTTGATGAAGTCAGTTAAATATGTACATGACATGATGAATGTACTTTACGATTATGAATGTATCTTAGGATTATAATCACAGTTTGTCAATTATAGCCTGTTTGTGAGTATAAAGCATGTACTCCGGAGACAAATTTCTTGTGTGTCCAGACACACTTGGCAAATTAGCTCTAGCTCTAGTTCTAGCTCTGATTCTAAATGCTGTATAGTCAAGCTATAATGAGCTTGGTTGCTTTCTTGCAGATGTTTCATTAACCAAACTAAGAACATGATGATGATGTTACCTAGTTTGAATAATGAAACATCTGTGAGAAAACAACGTAACTCAAAGAGCACCAAGGACCACTCATTTCAATCCTGAGCGACAAATATTCCCTTTTATTAGTCGAGCTATATATTTGTCAAGCTAGACTATGTTGACTCTCCATCCCAGGCTCTGTTTCATACATTCACTGGCCCCAAAGTTCCTCAGTTGGGGGAAAAAACAGTAAATATGAGGGTAAAAAGGTAAAGGCTTCCACCACTTATGTGTGCTAGTCGTGTCCGACTCTGGGGGGGAGTGCTCATCTCTGTTTCTAAGCCGAAGAACAAGCGCTGTTCGAAGACGTCCCCGTGGTCATGTGGCTGGCCTGACTGAATGCCCAAGGCGCACAGAGCGCTGTTACCTTCCCACCGAAGCAGCCCCTATTTTTCTACTTGCATTTTGACATGCTTTCGAACTGCTCGGTTGGCAGAAGCTGGGGAGAGGAATGGGAGCTCACTCTGTTATGCGACACTAGGGATTCGAACTGCTGACCTTCTGATCAACCAGCTCAGTGTCTTAGCCACTGAGTCACCGCATTCCGTAAATATAACGGTGGTACAGTTGAAAATTATTAGTTTCAACATGGGCAAGAGCATGAATGATATGCCCAGTTGCAATTCTTTAAAGCAGATGTATAATTTTTCAGGGTAATACCCCTGTCCTCTGTAGCTAAAAGGCCATCCTTAATAGAATTGCACACAGGCCCTATGTTCACAACCCCGCACACTTCAAAGCACCTTTTGGATTAAAAAAAAAACAGACATAATCAATATCCCACATAAATGTCTTCTAGTTTCTAAGCATAGGGATAAAATAATCCAAAATTATGTAGAATCTTGCTGTGGCACTCAAAATAAAAGCTAGGGCTTCTTTAATAAGTGAGGCTTCCTTATAATCAGGTTTTGGTAGAACTGTTGTCCATGGTTTTATACGGTGCCGTGCATTTGGTCATGAAAATGTCAAAACTTTATAACACAAGCATCCTGCCACATTATTCAAGACACTCATCCCCTGTTCGTTCAAAACACGTGGAGCATCAATGGGAACCCCTTTGGTGAAGCAAAGAGAAGACATCTATTTGGTCTTTGCATGTCCTTCTAAAACATTAACTTGGGCTGCAATACTTTAAGCCTGGCCCACCAAAGCCTCACTGAAGCTGAGATTAATGAGTTTGACATGAACTCAGAGACTCTTTTCCTTTTGTTTGCTAAGAGCAAGACATTTGTGGGAATTAATGTGCTGTAGCCTTCCTAATTGCAACCTCATTGTGTCCCACTTCGTCACTAGGAATGAGACTTGCCGTATTACATCGATTGTAAGACGCACCCTTATTTTTCTGTTAGAAATTTTTTTAAAAAAAAACCCTTTACTGTGGTAAGGCACCATCGAATATAAGACGTACCATGAATACAGAGACACCAAAATACGAAAAAAACATGTGTCTTCTAATCAATGTAATACGGTATGTGTAACAGGCATGGGATACATCACTGTTTGACTCTTTAGACAGGGAAGTGTGACTACAAATTGTAAATGCATCCTCCTCTTTCTAAGGCTTTTGTTATTCTACAAGAATTTTCCATTCCGTTCCTGCAGGTAGTCCTCAACTTACATCAGTTCATTTAGTGACCATTCAAAGTTACAACAGCACTGAAATAAGTGACTTATGACCGTTTTTCACACTTACCACCATCGCAGCCTGATTCACTGATCAGATTCACTTAACAACCATGTGACTCACTTAATAACTGCAGTGGCTCACTTAACAACCATGGGAAGAAAACTCATAAAATGGGACAAACCTCACTTAACAACTGCCTCACTTAGCAACAGAAATTTTGGCTCCATTATGGTCATAAGTTGAGGAACTGCCTATATCACACAAGGTTACAAGAAAGTTTGGAATAAAATAGAGTAGTTTTACAAGGGTCATTTCTTTCCAACACAGAATTTTCCATATTTCCTTATTTCTGTTGAAGACTCTGCAGAGCCCGAAAGCATATGAAACGTCCCATTCAAGCCTTGCTCATAGCAGAGCTCTAAGACTTAATGCAGTTTGCTTGATCTTGCTTTAGTGCAAAGTGTGATTCGGTGTATTGGGGTTTATAAAAATCCTGGTTTAGCAGGATGGGTGAACCTATTTGGTGTCTCGAGTTTAGCTAATAATAATCCTGGCCTAAAATGGATTTTGGATATCGTCATAATGATCAGTGTGCTTTTCCTTTGCCCACATCCTGAAATATATTTTTTACTCCCTTGAATCATGCTCCAAAGAAAGATGTATCAGATAATATAATATAAGCTTTCTTTTTTTTGCCCTGAGAATATCCCTGCACAGGGAGGGGAATTTCAGTAAGTGATGTTTTTGGTATTAAGGGTACAATGTAAAGTCATCCCATCATTTACCCCACCTACCAATAATATTCTTATTCATTTGATGGACACGTTAGGAAATGTTTCTCCAACACCCACCCTC
>JANHFO010008724.1:0-10616 GCA_032468095.1 Pareas carinatus | reverse complement strand
ACCAAGGTTGGAGACCTCTGATATAGACTACCTGTAATGGAGAGATGATATAAGATAGGCCCAGTTCCTTTTGACCTGTTGGATTGCATTCTCCTCTTCTGCCACAAGTTTTGACTGAGAGCTAATACGTATTTCTTCCTTCCAGGGATCATAGCAGGATCCTCGTAGGGGACAGTCGAGGCCGAGTGTTCAGCTGGTCCGTGAGTGACCAACCAGGCCGTTCTGCAGCAGACCACTGGGTGAAAGACGAGGGAGGAGACAGTTGCTCCAGCTGCTCGGTCCGGTTCTCTCTTACCGAAAGGCGTCACCATTGCAGGAACTGTGGGCAACTCTTCTGTCAGAAGTAAGAACAGCCACTTTTAAGCGCTCCACTTCTCTATAATCAAACGATTCTCGGGCAAGCCTCTTCTCCAAAAAAAACCCAACCCTTTGTAGCCAATTAGCTTCATTGGGTCAAGGAGAAAAATTAGGCAAGTGTTCTTCCCACTGTTTTTTTTTTTAATAAAAAGAATTCATGGCCCTTTTTAAGTTTTAAACTGGTGGACACTAGCTTGAAAAGTAATTGAAATACTCACACGCATTTTATTACATAGTTGGTAGGGCGGAACGGTGTGAGGTGGCCAGATGAAAGCGAGAGGCGGTAGAGCAGGTTCTTCTTGGTGATGATGCAGCTGGTGTGGGGGATGTGGCACAGAGGAACGGAGGCCGGAGGTGTAGCACAAAGCTGAGAAGCTTCGGGACTCGTCCAGTCCTAAGGGGGTAGTTCGGATAGGATGAAGTCCAGGGGAGTGAAGGAGGGTGAGACTGGTGGCAGCGATAGGATTGGGTTTAGTGAAGTGGGAACTGTAAAATGATCCATTTACGTTTCAGGACAGAGATCTCCAACCTTTTTTTAAGACTTATGTACTTCCAATTTCCAGAATTCCCTAGTCAACAGGGCTGGCTGGGGGATTCTGGGAGTTGAAGTTCACAAGTCTTTAAAGTTGCTAGGTTCCGAGACCCCTGTTCTAGGAGAAGGCTCACAACTTGGAAGAGGAAAGAATATCTGCTGTCCCCGCCCGACGGAATATCCTTCCCCTGGAGGTGAAGCGAGCCCCCATTCTCCTGGCCTTCTGAAAGGGGGTCCGGACACGGCCTTGTGTGGGGAGCCCAAAGGAGGATGCAGACACAGGCCTGGCTGGTGCTATCAGAGCCGTCTCTCGGCCGTCATCAGCTTTGCGCTACCCCAGGGGTCGCCAACCCCCAGTCCATGGACCAGCACCGGTCCGCAGCATGTCAGCAGCCAGGCCACACAAACAAGCCAAGCCCCATTCACAGGATGCAGTCAACATGCAAAATCATGCCCCTCCCCCCTCTGGTCTGTGGATTAGCCTTTCTCCATGGAACCAGTCCCTGGTGCCCCAAAGGTTGGGGGCCACTGTGCTTATACCTCCAGCCTCCATTCCCCTGTGCCACATCCCCCGCACCGACTGCAGCATCCCCATGAAGAACCTGCCCTGCTTCCTTTCGCTTTCACCTTCCCACCTCGCGCCCTTCCACCCTACCGACAGTGTAATAAAAGGCGTGTGAATATTTCATTACTTTTCAAGCTAGTGCCCTCCATTTAAAAAAACCCCTCTTTTATTTAAACGACTACATTTCGGGGGAAGGAGGGAATCTCCGACGTAGCATTCAAAGGCTGGCATGTATCTTCTACACCCACCCATCCATTCCACAAACGCAGGTTGTGTAGCCCAGCTGGCCCTGCTTTACAGGGACAGGTCTTTTGCATGGAACGGGAACGTGGACAAGCATCAGTTGGAAATCGGCCTTAACCTCCCGCTTCTTTTCACCAGGTGCAGCCGCTTTCAGTCCGAAATCAAGCGGTTGAAAATCTCTTCCCCGGTTCGGGTTTGCCAGAACTGTTATTACAATTTGCAGCACGAGCGAGGCCCGGAGGAAGGCTCCTGGAATTAACACCGCCAAGATAAATATCGCCAATTCCAGACTTCAAATTGCAGGGCCAACAAGAACTCAGCCGACCGGATGGATTACAGGGATGAGCAACACATTCAGAGAGAGTGCGGCGTTTGCCATCCCCGTGTCATCTCCTGACGAAAGGACGGCAAGCAAAAAGGGATCATCAATTGTTTTCGTGGGGTACCAGTGCAGAGACCGAGCCAGAAACATCCGCTAGGATCTGGTGGGACGTATGCAATTGCCACAGCTGCGTCAAGGATCCTCAAGCCCCTTCTTCCCTCTCCTCTGCCGAGAAGAGACCTCATTACCCATCTCTCCTTCCATCTTGATTTTGTAGTTAGTCCCCTCCTTTGGGTTGCCAGAAGCGGAAGGCTTTTTAGAAGAAAAAAAAATAGTTGTAAATTTGCCTTCTCCGCAAGCAAACTGTGGATATTGTAAATAGAGAAAATGGCCTTTTTATCAAACTACAAACTGAACTGCCTGTTACATGGGACTTCAGACCACTATACTTTGCATTTCTTCTTTAGCTCATCTATTTAAACATGATTTTTTGTAAAAAAAAAAAAAACATGCAAAGAAAAAGCATCAAGAGGCTATATCTGGGTTTCTCCCCCACCTTTTTTTTATTATTTCAACTGCATGATTCTTTCAGTTCCTCTCATGATCTTAACTAAGCCAAGCTATTTTGAAGACAGGGAGTGTGAGGGAAACTATCCTTTTGTTTTGGGGCATAGGACTTCACACATTTTATTCTAAACTGTCAAGATAACCAAAAAAAAATGCCCCCCATTTTTGTTGCATTTTTAATACAGCTATTTAGAATCTGTCTTCATATTTAAATAAGGTCTGTTTTTATACACTTGTGGGCCTTGCTGCTTGCTCAATCTTGACCATTGTAGGAAATCAGCTTATCCAAATAGGCCTAGGGCAAGTCTTACTTAAAACACTAGTAAAATGGCTTGCATGAAAATCAGATTTAATACTTTTCCTCTTCCTTTGGTTTTTTCCCCAAGGAAAATCAATGCACCGATGTTTTTCTCTTAGGTGTTTCTGTTTCTGTTTTTGCAAAATGGACTTGGAAACTTTGTCCTTACAACTGGACAAGGCTTAGGGGGGGGGTCTCAATGAATTGCAAAATTTAATTCAGACTTGCTCCTTTACTTAGGTTGAACCTGATGTCACACTCAGTTTCATCATTCATTGGTTCACTCAGAGGACATAAATTCAACTCTTTTATATATTAGCCTTTATGGTACAATGAAAAATATACAGATCAGATCCCATTAAATATCTCAGTGAAGTGAGACTTTGAAGTGTAGTTTTTTTATTTTCTTCCCCTCCCCCCCCCCATATATTCATTCTTTTCCTTCCTTCCTTCCTACCTTCCTTCCTTCATGGGTGCTGAGATTATTGCTACAGCCTTTTAACTACAGAAGCAGTAAAAAAAAGTAATTCAAAAACAACAGGGCACCTCATGAAATGGGATGGAATGTGGCACAACGTAAACATTGTGGTTTGTAACACTTCAGTTGGGAGGAAAATGAATTTAAAATAAGTTGAATAGTTTACAGAGTAATTTTGTCTGTCTAAACATCCCTGGTTAGAAATTAATGCAGTGATTAGATTAAGTATGTATGTTGGTGATCTTTTAAATTGTTATGACGGACTGCAAGACTTAATTGTGGTTATAATAAATGTATTTCAGGTCCCCAAAAGAGCCCTTCCACATGAGCACACAAAGGTTTTATCAAAGTTGATTTTCCCACGGGTGTTTCTGTTACAACTGGCATTGATCTAATGGCTCAGTGCTGCCAAGTTTGATATCTGCAAAGTTTCTCAGTATTTTTTTTAAGGTTATGCTGGAGTAACATAGACTCTGTAATCATAGGTACAGTGCTGCCTATATGGTCATTACACTCAGCCTAACAACAGAAGTTTCTAAATTACAACTATAATGTCCATAAAAAGGAAAAGCTGATTGAAATTCTCAAATCACCTTCACTCCACTGAAAATTCTTCACCACCATCCCCAAATAAGGAAAAACTAAACTTAACTTGGAAGTTCTTTAATCTGAAGGTTTTCTTTTTTTAGCTTGAGAATTATTATTTTTTCAGCTCTCAATTAATTCCTTCAAAATAAAACTCTAAGCACTGGATGGCACTAACTTCGTAGACACAACTAATGCTGGCTCATTAGGAGATACGTAGCAGTTTACTGAGGTTTTTTGTTGTTGTTTTATTTCCTAATTTTTAAGTACATAAGACATATTGTACCGGTGTTATTCTACACTTTTTACATTTGGTGTTATCAGAGGAAGGGTGATTTTTCTCCTGTGTGGCAGTGCAGTTAAATGTGTATACTTGTATTTAAAGTTCAGTGTGCTGAACAAATTAGCTACTTGATTGGGGATGAAATCGTCCAGATTTCTACCCTTATTTATCTACTCCAAGGGTAACTACGAAATTGCATCCTGTTGATGAGAGTGCAAAATCCTCTCCACCAAGAAATGGTGTGGCACCATCCATTCCTACCTTGAAGCCCCTTCAAGTCCCATTGGAATAAATGGATATTGAGCAATACAATTCTTTGGTGTAGTGAAGCCTTGACAGTTCCTGTCAGCTGCTACTATAATTCATAATGCTTTTTTTCCCCCCACAGTCCCATAAATGTTTTATCAGAATATTCTGGCCCAGGGTTTCTCAACTCAGCATCTTTAAGATGCGTGGACTTCAGTTCCCAGGATTCCATAGCTGGGGGATTCTGAAAGTTGATGTCCACACACCTTGAAGATGCTGAGGTTGAATTGAGCAACCTGCTCTCGTCTCAATCAAACTCTATTCCCCCGCCCAGTTGTAATTCACTTTTTGTAACTAACCACTGGTTGAGCAGCAGCCAAATTGCCCATTGCACTGTCCAGCAGCTGGCCTCCTCTTGCCTTGTTCTTTGATGTGGTTCTCCCGGAAGGTGTCCATACACTCCTTGTAATGTGTGACTGTCTTATTGATGCTTAAGAAGGTCAGAGTGGCAGCCCCATTCCGTCATCTGCCAGTCCAAGAGCAAAAGACTTTTTTTAGAGACATTATTTTGCACTTTCTTATGTATAAAAATTAGTAGGAACTTTTTTTCCTTTGCTTTGTTCCAGACTCCTTTGGTTTTGGTAAATGAACTGTGTATAAAAAAAAATATTTATGCAGTTAAAACTGTTTTTAGAAAATATTTTTAATTTCAGCAAGTTTGGTTACTTGTTGCATGACTTAACACAACTGACTTTTTGTGTCAGTATAATGTATATTTTTTGTCCTGTTATTAATTTGTAAGCCCTGGGGTAAATGGCCATTTATTTGTATAGCAACAGGAGTAAAATGAAGATAACTGGCTAGGACTGGAGGGGTGGACTTTTGTACTATATATTGAAGAATCCAATATTTGTTTTTGGTGGTTATGTAAAAGGCCTGAAGAATTACTATCTAGTGTGCAATCTGTGATATCTGAATGTTTTATTGTATATTTGTCTCCAATGCAAAAAGGTAGAGTAACACAAATACAATACATGATTAAATGCAATAGTTCAGGAACCTTTTTTTGTTTTTCATTTCAAATAAATACTATTTACCACCAAGTTTTTTTGTCCAGATCTCTTTGGAAAATTGTATAATCAGCTTTTGAAACAAGTATTTTTTTAAAACTACTGGACAAGGAGCATGCACCAAGAATTCTGTTCTCAGCCAATTCAAACTCAACCTGCCCCATGATCAAAATGCTTATCCAATGCAAACTAAGAAGCACTGAACTTTTTTGATCCAAGTTGTTGCAGTGATAAAGAGCATAGGACTGTTTAATTTTGAATGAAAAGTAAGCTTTCCAGACAGTTGCATTATTCAATAATAAAAATCATGGTATTTAAGATGCCAAAGTTTATATATTATGATATAGTAGCTCTAAAAGGAAGCATGAAGTGTGAAGAACTATGTCCTTGAATTTACATGGAACTTTTTGCCATACATATGATACTCTTCACCTGCATCTGCACTTGATGCTTCTTCCAAATCTGCTGTATTTCAAAAAATTGTAAGGCATATTAAATGGAACCTATGAAATAGAATTACAGTAGGATTCCAATTAAATAGAAACTGGGACTACCCATTGTCTAAAACATACTCATCTATGCAGTAAACAATCTGAAGCCTCTGTGGCTTAATTGCTCTCAGAAAATAATAGGCGTTTTGTGGGTAGAGGCATCTCTCTTATAAGCCCTACAGCTTTTGTATCCATGGGCAACCCAATTAAGAGGTTGGGTAATACTTTTTTGCGATCATTTTCTGGCACTTTTCCCAAGTTGCTTACCTCGCAAGCCAATTCACAAGACTATATGCAAGAGAAAAATGACTTGGTTGCCTGGCTAAGTAAATTCTCCACACTCATTCCGCGAGTCGTCGTACACAATAAATTTTCCTTCACTTTGAAACAGCCTTCCATATTTGCAAACAGCACTGTGGTTTTTTTCATTTAGGAAGTTTTGGACCAAGGAGTACAAGTGTGTTTTTCATATCTGAGTGAAGGGAACTTAGCTGGTTTTTTGGCAAATGTTTGCCCCCCTGCTATGCATTTCAATCAAGTTCTAGAATAAACAAGCAATGTTGCATTAAAGCCCTCTTCCTGTTAATTGAAAGGGGAAATAAAAAAACTGCTATAGAGAATGAGGCCTGCATGGTAGCCTGGACTGGCAGAAGATTGAATTTGATTGGTAGTTTGTGCTTCTGTAATGTTTAGGAGCATTTGCTTGGATTAGACCATTACTTCAAAATATGGTTTATTTGGGAACACAAGTAAACACTGTAATTGCTGACCAAGTTTATGTTGTTTGTTCCTGGCCATTAAATATCAAAACTAGATTCAAAGAAATCACTTTGCCTGTTGACTTATTAGTAACCTAGCATCAATTAGCTTCTGGACGAATTAAAGCAGAACTTATGTATTACCGTAACTGCAATCTATAAATATTTTTCACATACACAAATCCTCAGGATGTTGTTTTTTTCAGCAGCTTTATTCTCTCCAGTTCATTTCTACAAAATAGTCAAAACACATCTCAATGTTCAAACATTTACAGTATGCACAATTTTACTAAGCAAGTGGAAGTGTTTTACTGAAAAGTGCAAATTAAAGGCAAGATGTTTCCTTTGGATCACACTGTTAGAATAGATTGCTAAAAGGTTTCTTGCATATAAGAGGGACCCAAATCCCAGGTGTACTCTAAACAAAACATCCAGTATGCATTCTAATTCAGCCAATGCAATTTGGACATTTTACTTTCCCAAGTCTTTTCATCACTAAACCTATAAAGCAAAACTCATTCTTTGCGAATGGCTTATTGGCACTGCTTCTTATATGTATGTGAGTGCATATATAAACACCTTTTGAAATAGTTTTGCAGTTTATTATAGTATTCTTACATTGTCACCAAAAAGTGTTTTACTTAAAAGATATCCTGAACATAAAATGATGCTGGAGCAAAACTAACATTATCAAGAAGGCTTTTTCAGTCGAAGGAATAGCAGCATTATACAGTGGTGTCCTTTATTAGTGCAAACAAAGCTGACTGCTTTAATTCATTTGCATTCAGTTGCTTAAATACAAACTAATTTAAATTTTAAAAAAATCTTTACAATTTACACAAACATAAACCCCCAAATTACAATTTTATATTAAAACTGAACTTTACATATTTTTACGCTTCACCATCAAGATGGAATAAGTAGCAAGTTTTCCAAAGAAAACTTTTTAAGTCTTACTTTTTTACATACATACAATGACTAGTGTGTTCAGTGCAAATATTCCTACTAATCTTTAACCCGATGCCAGCATCTCTGTTAGGAATGGTCTTTTTTTGCCCTATTTTTCTCCTTAAACGGCCATGTCCACTGGGCTTTATCCTTTTGTGTGAAAGTTGGTAGTATCACTTCAGAAATCTAATGTTTCATCTACACAGGAGTCCCATTTAAAATCCTTCTTCCACTTCACCTTGCTGAACATAAAGGAGGACACGGCATGCCAGCCACAGGATTCACTCGGTATCACCCCTGCCAAACAAGTATTTTATGCAACCTGAAGGAATGGCACCTACCCAGACAGGTTTGAGGTACAAGTAGCTGTAGCGCCATCCCAAAGGCATAAGTAGTCTCGGCAGATCTTGTGATCTACCTCTTGCACAGCCTGACTACAAGGATGGCTTTTCTACACCAAGATCATCTGAAGGTATCTGGTGCCTGACTTTACAACCATCACAATTGAAAAGAAAAAGAGTGGATGTAAGTGAAGTGGACATATTCAGAGAACCCCAGTTCCATACAGATGTCTCAGAAAGGCAAATATGTCTTCGGATGTTCAAGAAAAGAGCTGGGGCTCTTTATGTTAGCTGAAACAATCACAGCTGCTGCAAGTACTAGGAGAGCCAAAGACAATAGCTGAAGAAAAAACTTCTAGAATTAGTCATTCCTGTTGTTATAACCAGCTTTTGCTAATAATGGAGCAATAGACAGGGCAAATGCTACCGCTGCTTCCATATTACTAAAGAAATGTTACAAGAAACCCCCAGTGTTTAAATGTTGGCGATATTCCTCATTTATAGCAGTTTCAGTTGATGATGTTAGTCTGAATCTACTGGATTTCAGCCTTGTTCAAAGTAATCTTAATATTGCTGAAAATCAAACATACAGGCTTCATTATTTTGGAAGTCAAAGACTGATAGGTGATTCCACAAAACTGCTTTGGAAAGGTAAGGCAAGCAGGAGAAAAACGAATTAAGCTGGTTGCCTTAAAAACCCAACAAAAATAAGAAGTCTTAAATGCTCACTGCAAAGAAAATTAACATTCAAATTACATTTGTAGGGAACAATCCTCTAGAAGTTATCTTGCCCAGTCCAATTAAATGAGCTGAGCTTTTGTGCTGCCTCGTTCATTTGCACAGCAAAGTCTGTAAAGACTGCAGCTGTTAATGCCTTAAATCCTATTTAGTCGGTCACATACCATGGTTTTTGGCTTTCAGGTGCTTTCCACTTACTGCTATTTGAATGTAAAAATAAGGTTTTTGGATTATGACATGATAAAAGAAACTATGCAGAAGAACTGAAGAAACTAAGAAACTTTAAAAAAGGTGACAGTTGATGCAAAGCTCAAGAAAAGTTTGAATAGAATTGAGCACATCTCAATTTCAGACCGAGCAGGTGACTCCTGCTTGAAGACTTCAATGTTATTGGCCAAGACCTTTCAGGTTAAGATTATGTAAACACAAATCATCTCAACAAAGGTAGAAAAGCACATTTAATCAAAGCTATGTGCTTCCTGAAACCATTCCAATGGCCAAGAGAACACTTCTATTGCACTCACCATAAAAGACACGGAACAATGAAATTTAACACATCTGAACATTTTGAGGCACATTTCTAGGAGCCCAAAAGCTCTGACTGGAACTTGCTTGGCCATCCCTCATGTAACCAGATCCTTATAATTCTGTTAAGGAATATCCAGTCATCACTTCCACTCCCACGGAAAAGATACCCTAGGAGCCTCTACCTTTCCACTCGACTCATCTCTGCCCAATACACACCTAGTTTTTTCCCCCCCATTACAAACGCAATCAACCTGAGAAACCAAAAAAGATAACTAACCATTGTCCATTTCCCTGCTTTTGGGGTGGGGGTGGGGATGGTGGAAAGGAAGCAATATAGCAAAACAGCTTCTATTGCCATTTGGTTATTACTTAAGTTCAATAAGTGAGAAACCAACACTGCACTACAGAATGCCATCCACTGAGCCAGTGTCGTTAATGTTAAGATCATCGCACTAAACAAGGGGCTTTTTTTATAAACTACACACCCTAATTGTTTCTTTAACTTTTATTTACTAGGAATATGTGCATCATTGCTCAGAACAGAACTGTTAAGACCAAAGCAAGAAGTCTCATTTCATTAATTCAAGAATATAAATTAATGCAAAAACATGCAGTTGTTAAAATGAAATTTAAAATCTTGCATGGCATCCTGGGTTGTTCACAGTAGTCTCCGCAAACCGTCATATCTTTGGGCACAGGCTGGCTTGAGTCCAACACACCTCTCTCCACAGAAGCAGAATCGTATTCCCAGCTGGGCTTCACTTTGTACTCCGCCATTCAGTCCTCCTATCCTCTCAATGACGGCTGGAGGAATCCTTTCTCAATGAGGTGTGATTTCAAAGTTTTATAAATATTTAATTGCTCCTCTGGCTGGAGTACCAACAGTTGTTTCAGCAATTTGCTGGGATTAGGGCCTCTGGTGATCACATTTAAGAAGACAGCATTACAATCTGCAGCGCCACTTTTCTATTTGTTGTTTTAATTTGTACATCAATTATAAAAGCAATATAGCAATTAAAAAAGAAACCCCCCCAAAAGCAAAAGATGGCAAAACTAGGAACCAGCAAAACATGTCTCTTCCTTGGAAGGATCCATCCCCTTTCTTGCTTGGTGAAAAACCTGATCTTCAAAGCACTCCAAAACATCAGTAGGATCTCGGGAACTTCATTCCAGAGGGCAGGGGCTTTGCTTCTGAGGTCCCAATATATGGCACTATTTAATTGAAGGGATCCAGAGCACAGAATCTCTACTGAAGCAAAGCCATCA
>JANHFO010008722.1:29350-40319 GCA_032468095.1 Pareas carinatus | reverse complement strand
ATAAATGAACTGTTTCTTGCAAAGAACATGTCTGCCTCATACCTATACCTTTCACCCTGGCGACGAAGGTGGGATTAATTAGGACGAGGACAAAGGACTAAACCAGAGGTGCAGCCAGAATGTCGGCAATTCAGCCTCCCCTTCCATACGATTCGTCCAAAGAATTGTGGGACACATTCATGTCCCGGTTCAGTTTTTTTATTCGATCATTGGCAATATCAAATCTATCAGAGAATCGGCACAAAATGATATTTTTAAGCAATTGCAGACATGATGTGTTTGACACAGCCAGGTCACTTGCTGACCCGATGGCACTGGAGGATATGCTGTGGAAGGATGTTAAAGACATGCTAAAGGCTCACTACGCCCCCGCACCTTCCATTTTCGTCAAGCGGAATGAATTCAGGCACCGAGTCCAGAAACCGAATGTGTCGATAAACCAATTTATCGCAGCAATAAGAAAGATTGCAGGTCAGTGTGCTTTCTCGAATTTAGACAAAAGTTTACTGCACCAAATCATTTTTGGGGTGAGGGACCTAAGGCTGCAATGCAGACTCCTAGCAAACCCGAAATTGTCGCTAGCTATAGCACTTGACGAAGCCAGAGCTGTAGAATCATCGGCAAGTGCATCGGAAGTGCGTCATAAACTTCCAAAATCGTTATTGACGGAAAAAGCCAGTGAAACTGTGTATGCCAGTCACTGTGAAGAAGATGATGGCTTGGACGAGGAGATAAATGAAATATGCCAGACTTCCAAACCAACCATTGACCAAATGAAGTACTATGCCAGCTGTGGAGGATCACACCCGAGAGCTGCCTGCCATTTCAGAGTGGTCGTCTACAGACGCTGTGAGAAACGAGGGCACCTTGCCAGGATCTGCAGAGCAGCGGAACCAGCAGAAACGTTCACTCCGTCAGTTTCATTGAAGACCAGCCAATTTAAAGCAAGCCACGAATTCAAAACTGCCAGCGGCCAGAGGGAAAAGTCAAAGGCCCCTTCTCGCATTTGGTGCATTTAGAGGATGGCTGCATGTGGCACATTGATCAACTCAGGAATCGTGGGAGCATTGAGGGGCTGCCAGCTCAGCTAGCTCTCAAGAAAACAAAAACTTTGAGTATAATGTTGGTATATCTTCCTTCTCAGGGCATGATGTTCCCAAGGTAGACGATGACTTACCGGAGTCCGGGTTATTCCAGCGCAGAGCAGAAACAGAGGAGTCCTCAGCTTCGGCCGAGAATGGATCCGGTGATTTCCAGGAGATTCCTAAGGAAGCTCCGGAACCAGCAACGGATTCGTCATCCCAGGCCACGGCGCCAACAAATAATGACGTGTGCAGGTCCGAGCAGCTACGTCACCGCCCAGCATACTTGGACGGCTATGCTGGAGTTCCGGATAATCTATTTTAGAGGGGAGGGTTGTTAGATCCGGAGCCGAATGAACCGGCTGCCGGAGTTAGTAATTAAGCTTGTTCCCCCCCTCCTGTTTGGAAGCAGACAGTTTGGCGTCTGCCCTGGTGAGTTCTCATTGACTGGAGCAGGTTGAAGCGCGGGAGATATAAAGAGACAACACTATGGAAAGCGCTGTTGTGATGTTTGTATGGTTAGTCAGTATTGATGTCAATAAACGAACTGCTCCTTGCAAACAACGTGTCTGCCTCGTACCTATACCCTTCACTCTGCTTATTCTTAGGTCAGCCCTGGGTGCAAGTCTGGAAAGGCCCTTTGTATATTGCAACCATGAATTACTCTATTAATCCAGTTTTATGGATTTCCTCAACACAGAAAAAATAGACCTGGGAAAACCTGCGGACTCTCCCCTCCCAAAATCTGTCTATCAATACCTCCCCCCCCTCATCTTTATTTCAGGGTAACCCAGGTCTGCCAACCTGCAGCCTCAGGTGGTCCTACCAAAGCCTTCCAATCCTCTCTTGTATTTCCCCCGTTTCAAGGCAAAGCCTCGGTTGGGCAAGATACATTCAGAATGAATCTCTGGAGAAAAACCTCAGTCAAGCAACCAATTAACCACCCGGGGTCAGCGCTCCTTCTCCAGCCTAAGATTTCTGCCTGTGTCCTTCCACCTTGGCCTTGGCCTTGCACTTCACATAAATCTTATCTTCCCGTGGTCAGTGTGGAAACTCTCGATGCAGCCTCCCTCCGCAAAGCCCGCAGGCTGCAGCACCGAGGTGCCAAGGTCCTGCTGCAAAGTTGCCTCCATTCCCTTTGTGGATCCCGGGAACCGTGTCCCGTCAACTGAAGCACAACAGCGATGCTGAGTGCCCGGGTTGGAAATCCTCGTGGGAATCCAGCCAAGAGCAACCGTTCAGGGATAGCTTGGCTGGATCCTTTGGAGGTGCTTCCTTCCCCCCTTCCCCAGCTGGACTTTCCCCTACCGAGAGAAAAAAGTTGCCAAAACGCCATTCCAGTGCGTTCCATGACCAAAAAAAAAAGCCCTGGGTGGGAGGATTTGCCTTGCAGATGCTTCTCACTCCCTTTTAAACTCTTAAAAATCTGAAGAAAGCAAAAACATTGAGTTGCAATCAGCCTGTAAAATGTCAGTTTGGGGACTATTAGGAATTTCAAATAGGATTTGGTGTCAGGACTCTCTAAGGTATTTTAACTCCTAATTTTGATGGGGGGAAAAATTCATTCTATCTTGTCACCAACGTTCAGACTCACCCTCTCTTTTTTTCACTTATTCTTGTTTTTAAATTATTTTTTTGTTCTGGTTCTTCTACTTGTATTACTTTGTTTCGCATAATATTTATTTGTTTATATTTCATATTTCTAGACCGCCCATCTCCCATAGAATGTGAACACGGACTATTTGTTCAATAAATCATAGACTATTTACAGAAAGTAGAAATAACTCATGTGCCTTGGTACTATATGATCAGGAGGTGGCGCTACAGAAATTATTTTAACATTGATTTTATCTTTTTATTGCAGGAAAGTTAGTTCAGGTTGTGAAATCTCTACTTCACACATTGGGAGAGATATACTTCCGTAAAGTTGGAGGGTAGCAGCAGATACAGCCCAATCATTACCCTAAAGCAAGAGGCAGTACAAGAATATGAAAAATCTATATGATATTGTATAGAACCAAGGTACTTCAAATAAGATTTGAAGTTTGGCAAATTTTATCAATCATTTTATGACATAAAATGATCACAAAACAGTTTATGATAATAAGAAACGGTTTATGGTAATATAAAATGTCATAAAATATTTCTTGTGCTGGTGTTTGACTGGGCTATTTTCAAACAGATATATATCTGAAATATATTCTAGCTGTTTAAAGGAAGGCAGGAAGGACAGTAGAAACCTTGTCATTGCTGAAGGCATCGAGGAATCTGGCAAGGAAATATCTCTGAAACAATGATCCAAGGAGTCATGCGTCGTCTAGCATTCTGATAAAAATAGACAAATATTCTGCAATAGAATTTAGGTGAGATGGATCTAGGCAAAATATACTTAATTTTAAAACACAGGTAGACCTTGACTTACAACAGTTCGTTTAGTGACTGTTCAATGTTGCAACGGCACTGAAAAAAACAACGTATGACTGTTGTGGCATCCCCATGGTCTCAGGATCAAAATTCAGAAGTTTGGCAACTGACTCTTATTTATGACGATTGCAGAACCCTCAAGTCATGTGATCGATCCCCTTTTGCAACCTTCTGACAAGCAGAGTCAGTGGGGAAGTCAGATTCACTTAAAAACCATGTTACCAACTTAACAACCGCAGTGATTCGGCTAACTATGGCAAGAAAGGTGGTAGAATGGCGCAAAATTCACTTAGCCAGCTGTCTTGCTTAGCAACAAAAATTGGGGGCTCAATTTTTATTTATTTTATTTATTATTTTATTTTTTCGTATTTATATGCCATTCCTCTCCGTAGACTCAGGGTGGCTTACAATAAACAATATAAAAATTGACAGATAACAACAAAGAATAAATAAATTTTAATTATAAGTAAGAATAGCTAAAAATAAACAAAAAACAACAACAATCACACACCATGCATGCTTAGATCTCAAGTGATCAATAAGTGAATTTTTGTGTGTGTGGTCGTACGTCGAGGACTACCTGCGTTATAGTAAAGTAATCTGCATGCTCAATAAACATTAAAGCTCTGAAATTAGAACAAATGCTCCATGGCATCTACAGCTAAAAACCTGATAGTTAAATTAAGAATGGCTATAGGGAACAACTGGTAAACTGTATCAATCTGTGATGTAGATTTCTCTTTAAACTGTTCCCCTTATGAATTTTCTCTGGAAATTAAAAGCTTTTTGATCTAAATTTAGGAATGAAACAAAATTGACCATTCTAACCTGTCAATATTTTCTTTTCCAACAGATGCTAAATGAAGAATGAAAGATGAAGCTTTGGCAAACGTTTGCTTCAAGAGTGATCAATCAGTCTACTTTCCCTTTGGATCTCATAAACTATTGCTTGATCTGAGTTCATTTTTATTGATCATATCAAAACAAGTGAAATCTTTTGTAGGCTTTCTAATCCTTACTGTAACAACTTAAGACATCAAGAATTGTGGTGCTGAATGGAAACAGACATTTTTAACAACAAAGAACTCTATGCCCTGGTTGATGGTCATCACTGGAGAGATCAAAGGAATATCTGTCAAAGATTATGAGAATGATTCTCACAAGATCACATTGTCAGTTCAATCTAGGGGCCTTGCTGATCTTAATTACTTTGTATATTCATTGAGCGTAGCAATGTGATGTTTTTTTCTGATTTTTCTAGTTATGTAATGTTAGTTTCAGTTATTTGCAAAAGAAAATGGAGATTTTATGGACTTTATCATCTATATTTGACAGTTGCCACACTCTGCAGTGGCCTACAGTAACCATGTGACCTTAACTTGCTGTTTCTACTGCCTTAAGAGGCATCCTAAGGAGATTTCCTTGGCAACTCAAATTTTTCCTCTAACACAGGCAATTTGCAAAGTATTGCCATGATGTGTGAGGTAATGCCTACCATTAATGAGGGTGACCCCTTAGGGCCACAGCCAGGCTCTGATTCTGATGCCAACTTTGAACAGCTGATGGTGAACATGCTCGATGAGAGAGATAAACTGCTAGAGACTCTTCGAGAAACACGTGAGACACAATCTGTGACTCAGGGTCGGCTGCAGGAGACTTTGCATGAGCGAGACCAATTGCAGAGACAGTTAAACTCTGCTCTACCTCAGGTAAGAAGATAAATATACCAGATTTTAGCTAGCTAAAATATAAGGAAGCAGCAGGAATAGTTAGTTGCAAGTGTATTGATATTGTGTGATTTAACACAGAGAAAATAGTTATTTTACTGTAATCGCTAAACCAAGGCATTAAGACATAAGATGATACTGTATTCATTGCTTCCTTATTTGTCACCAATGCTTGACAGAGATAACTTGCTTCTAAAGTAGTGTTGGCTTTCTCATTCTCTACCATCACTATTTAGAAAAGATAGTCTGTCTAGCTATGCAAGATGAAGACTATGAAAATGAAAAGCCATCTCAAACAGCTGAATGTCAATTACCATAGTAAATTTCCAATGTCTGTAATTATATAAATTATTGTTTATTTCTCATTAGCATTCTTAAACTGTGGTGCCATGTGTACTTGAAGTTATGTAAGCTAGTTTTTCAGGGTGCTTATTCACAAGTTTTCTGTAGATTGCTGAAGCAATGTGCTATTTGATGGGTAACATTGTTAGTATATAAAATAACTTCATGTGAGATGGCTAGTAACACAACTCATGTCCGTACATAATATTCTGTGTAAGAACTACGTATGAATTTATCTAAATCTAGCATATGAGTTTTTATAGACTAGGAGTGGGTAGCTTGCAAACAAGGCACCATTATCCAAGGCTGAGAAACAAATAGCAAGAAGTCTGACACCACATAAGGGTGGGAGAAAGAGAAATAAAAAATAGAGGCTTCATTCTGTGACATGTGATCTGGATTCTGTGGTATATGATGTTCATTATTAGGTCTTCTTGTATCTGTAATAAAAATAACATATCTATCTGAGTTTTATCTTTAACTCTTCCACTGTTAGACGTGACTTGAATGAAGCTCTGACAGTAGGATCAGCTACTCATCTCATCTTCAAATAATGAGAAAAAGCACCAAATACTCCAGAAATAAACCATGATTATACTTGTAAATCGCCTGAACAGTATGTGGAACAGATTGCTAGCAACTTTTTAGTGTCATGATCATGTGGCAACCGAGATTGATCGGTTAATGATGAATAGACTTGTGCAACAAGTGTGGTGGAATTTATCCCCATTGACAACTGTCAGGCAACTCAGGTTTCAGCAGTATAGTGGGAACTGCATCAGTTCAAAATGGCTGAGCATTTGCTTTGTTGGTTGATGTATGATGAAATCAGGGCCAATTTAGTATTTTCCTTTCTCAGTGAGTTGTACGCCTTTCTAGGTCCTCTTGACTGATTTCATGTGGGATTTATAATAAGACTTCTTGCAGAGGGAGAGAGAACCAATTTATAGCTCAGATGTGAACAATTATATCAATTTTGTGACACTCTTCAGGGCTATTTTTGATGAACGTTTCAAACAGATGTACTGCCAGTTATAAAAACTATAACCTAAGACAAGGTAAATGCTCAGTGAGATAATATATTGTTGATTTTCCTCCTCTCTCTCACTAGTGGTTTTGAAGATTGAACTCCTGCAGCTAGGAGACTGAACAGCTTCTATCTCTCTGAGAAGAACTCGGTCTTGTAACATAGATACAAGATCTTTGTGTATAATCTGAAGAATCTAGTTACATTTCATGAGAGAGCCCTTCCAAGAGACCACCCTCTTTTGAAATGTCAATAAAATATTGTACATTTTGCAACAAACAAACAAGCAGATATGGTTATTTGGGAAACTAATCGGTCCCAATATCTGACAGGGTAGCACCTGAAAATTAAGAAAAGGTCAGATGTGTGAGACTACTCATTGATGTTTAACCATTTACTGTATGTAACATTTAAGACCTTGACTGCTCAACTGTAAAGTGGCAGAACTTATTTTATTCTGGTGCCATGGGCAACTTCATAAAAATCTTCAGTTGCATGTAATATGCATATCTTGCACATTCAGCCTTCTGGGAATGGAAACTGTTTGTGGTTCACCTGAAATCTTGAACTTTCTTTTATTCATCATCTATTATCATCAAGAATCACTCAGCTTTATTTGGTTTTGTTATTACAATTTCTGATAATTGCAGGAATAGATTGACATCAAGCTCGCAATCCATTTGCTGGAACTGGGAAAACATTACATTGAGCTTCCATGCATGCAAGGCTCATTATCTCCATGGATTCACCTCCCTTACCTTTGCTCAGCACAGCACAGAACAGAATGAACTTTCCCATGTTTTATCCTAAATATTCTGGCTTTGATCATGGGTGTGAGAATCGGAAGCACAGATTGTACCTTCCATCAGTTTTATGACTGCATCATAAGCCTTATTCTTGGACCTCGGATTCCTGCAAAATGTTGCTAACCCATATCAAAAACTAAAAGAACCAGCTAAAAACAACTTTTAGAAAAGCTTCAGAAAAGCACTTATTTTTACTAGGTTGGATTCCAAAGGGATTTACAATTTATAGTAATTTAATGAAAGGGATTGCATTTTTGTCTCCTATGATTCTGAAATGCCTGACTTTGGATCCAGGCCTGGCATTATTGTTGCTTGGAGTAGTGGTGTTTTGCTTTGTTTTGTGTTATTTTTAGATCATTTTAGTCTAGAGTAACTTTGTGGTTTGAGGTTTTACTTGTTTTTATGGATTTGGAGTGTGCTTGTTTATTTGGTCTAGTTTTATACACCACCCAGAATCTTCCGTAGGAGTTGGATGGCTTTAATAAATTTAAATAAATAAGATTTGGATACAGTGACAAGAAAAATTACCATATTCAAGAATAAACCTTTCACAAAAATGCAAGAATGACAAGTAAGAAAGATATATTAATAGAAGAGAACTCTGCTAGTCTTCTGCCTATCTGTCCTACGTAGTATCTGCTACAATCCTTAAACTCTGTGTTGTAGATGATTCCTGTTTTTATTTCTTGGGCTATTTGAATTACTTAAGACGTTTTGGAAAGCTTTAGTTGGTTTAAATGTTACAATGAGGCCAAGTGGCATTAGTCTGTTGATCGTTTCTGAGATATTTTTGATGTATGGTAGTGTCATCATTTTCATAGTTTGTGTTGATTGTGCTATAGTGAATTGAGTGGCCAGGCTTTTTAAAAAAATGTTCCGTAGGGATCCATTTTGTTGGAAATTATATTGTAATATATATTAAAGAAAGTAAAAGTAGGAAGTCATAAGAAAAGATTTTCAGCAACTGCATTGTTTCCATATCAAGTTCAGTATATCCTAACACTTTTATATTTCATTTTCCTTTCTGTTCTATCTGGGAATACATCCTCTCTCTTTTGAGCAGATTAGCTTGTCCCTCTGCAGTCTTTGTTTTTGTCATTGTCACATTGTCATGTTGTTTTGCTATCATGATACTTTTGTTATATAATTTTTCACTGACTTTGTGAGCACTAAATCTCACAGCATTATGGGGCTGAATTTATGCAGGAAAAATAGGGATATTTAAATACTCCAAAATGTCTAGCTTGTCTGTTTTGCAACAACTGCAAGATTTATTCCCTCAAAGAAGAGTTGATTATGGTTGACCTTTGCGACAGTCATTCTACTTGTATTTGCAGATCTCATCAGAAGACTCAGACAAAGAATATCTCTCCAGTAAACAACATGGTGAGATGTACAGTAATCTACAGTAACCCATACCACATTGGTCATCAACTAGGTCAACCAGGATCATGCTAGGTGTTGGAGTTTCTGGACATCTGATGATAAATGGGCTACAGGAGTCAGGACTGTTGGTTGAGCAACCAAGACCACCAGCAGCAAGGCAATTGGAAGAAAAGTTGTTTATCAGTCACAAATATACAAAGATTGAAAACAAAGAAATAACGATCTGTTACTACAAATTACCATATTTTTCGCACCATAAGACGCGCTTTTCCCCCCCCAAAAAAGGGGGGGAAGTGTCTGTGCCTTATGGAGTGAATACTCCCCAAAAGCGTGCTGAAATCGCTCCGCGGGACGCCGGGAATGCTTGAATATAGCCTGCTGGGCGATCCTTTGGCTTTGGAGCGTCCCGCGGAGCAATTTCTGGGTGCAGGGAGATCGCTCCGCGGAACGCTTCAAATACCCCAACCCACACAGCGGGGTGACTTCCCCGCTGCGGAGCTGCTGACGGAGCGATTTCCATGTGCACGGAATCGCTCCGCCGAAATCTCCGGACTGGAGTGTTCCCGGCACCCCGCAGGGGGGGGGAATCGCTCTGTGGGATGCCAGGAATGTCCCAACCCACGCAGCGGGGTGACTTCCCCGCTGCAGGGCTGCTGGCGGAGCGATTTCCATGAGCACGGAATCACTCCGCCGAAATCTCTGCAGCGGGGGAGTTACCCCGCTGCTTAGACTGGAGCGTTCCCGCCACCCCGCGTGGGGGGGGAGGAAATCGCTCCGCGGGATGCCGGGAATGCCCAGTGTCTTATGATTCAGAGCGTCCTATAAGCCGAAAAATACTGTAAGTCCAACAAGAAAAGAATATCTGAAAAGAATGTAGCAGTTCTTGAAAGAACAACATCCAGAATCAGAAATAATAGAACATGTGATAGCAGATCAACAGCAATTTATAATGCAAAGTTAAGTATTCACAGGAGCAGAAGTGGAAGAAGTGGAAAGGTCTACCCAGGGTAAAGAAAGAACTACTTGCCAAAAGTAGTTCAGACTATAGAGGCAAATCAGAAGAAACCAGCAGTAGAGGAAGCCACCATATCTATTGAATCATTTTTGTTCCCAAACCAGTACTCTATCTTCTTCCTTCTCTTAAAAAAGAACAAAGTCTTCTAATTGAAAATGAAAAATTGAAACAAAGAAAAGAACAGCATAAAACAACAAAGTAAGGTTGCCTGCATTGAATATTGTTCCAAAGAAACAGCAAGCACTGATATTAAAAGATGTCAATACTGTAATATCAAGCATAGGCACTAGCTCACTTCAAGAAACAAACTGATGACTGTATAGCATGCCTGCAGTTCTAATTGAATACCTGGGATGCAGAATCAATGAAAAAGAAAACTAAACACTGCACTACCAAAATGGAAGATCAGGCTGGAAAATAAAATCAGCATGCTAAGATAAGATGCAAACAAGTTAAAGCAGTTTAAAGAAAAGAAGCTGAAAAACAAGAAGACTATAGAATACTTCATCAAGAAGCAAGGGAGATTAAAGAAGCACTGAAAATAATAAAGCAGCAAATAACAATTATTTAACTGCAAGAAGATAATCATATATGAAAACTGAATTGCACGCTATAGGTAAAAATCTCCATTTCAATCAAATCAGAAACATTTCTGTCAGTCCACCCATAGAGAAACTGTAATAATATCTGAAAAGGAATAAACAGTGCAGTTCTGGGCGCAGATATAGGATGACCTAAAAAAATACAACAAGGATGCAGCTGATTAAAGGAGGGGAATAAGTATAAAAAAGGTGAGATGAAAGAACTTATAATAACAGCAGAACTCAAGAATTGTTCAGTACCAGGTGAAGATGAACTGCATGGTTTTTGGATGAAACATCTGACTGGTCTAAATCTATTCATTACCAAGCAGTTTAACAGCATACTGCTAACTTACCTGATAATAAAAGATTCAGCAAAAGGGGCAGCCCCAGGCAACTACAAACCAATTACCTGCTTACCAATAACTTTTAAATTGCTAACTGATGTACAGCTGACACAACCCAGCAGGATCTAGTTGAAAACAAGCTTTCTGCCTGAGCTGAAATGAAACCACCCAAACAGCAGAGGAGCAAAAGATCAACTCCTAATTGACAAGATGACTTTGGAAAACTTCAAGA
>JANHFO010008715.1:0-10364 GCA_032468095.1 Pareas carinatus | reverse complement strand
ATACTGGATAAACAACTGACTAACCTGGTTAGTAGAGGGACTGCTTGACTATGGTATTTTGACCTGGACTGTTGACTCCGCCTCATACGACCTCCTGACGGTGCTGGTGAAGAAGCCGCAGCTGGGCCAGAACCTCCTGCGCCGGCAGTGCTGCCTGGTGCCCATCGGGCCACTAGAGAGCCTGCTGCCAGGGGGCCCGGCCCCGAGGGAGCTGACCCACTGTACCCGCGAGTACAGCGCCCGGGTGCGGGGCGAGTCCCGCTACGAGGAGACGCGGCTGGTGGACGGGGCCCTTCGCCACATCCGGCTCTGCATGGCGGGCGTCCACAAGAAGGTGGCCTTCCTGGCGCTGCGCCCCGGGACCGTGGCCCTGCGCCCCGACCTGCCCTGGCTGCGCTCCCAGGGTAGCCTCTACGTGGTGCACGAGGTCTTCTATGCCAGCAGCCTCTCGCTGGCCATCACCCAGGAGGCCGAGCACCGCCACTTTGCCCGAGAGCAGCCCCTCCCGGTGGCCTTCTCCTGCCTCAAGTTCGCCCTCAGCCACAAGGGCGTGCTGGGCTCCCAGAAGCCGATGGGCCACAGCCTACCCGCTAGGGCGGCCTGGGTGCGGATGGCTGTGCTGGAGGCCACTCCCCCGGCCAGGGCAATGGAGAAGCCCCCGCCCCGAGAGAACACGGCCCTGCGCAAGCGCTGGGGGGTCCTGGGCAGGCCCCTGCGGACGGTGACAGGTGAGGAAACCGGTGAAGCCTGTCCCCCACTTCTGTCCCAAAGCAGCTAGGGTGGAGGCCCTGGGTTTCCCACACACACTCACACACGCACACCCTGAGTGCTAAGCCCAGGGTCTGCTTCCCCTGCCCCCCCCAGGAGTCTTAGGAGGGCTTCAGCCAGCTTGCACGGCAGACTCTCCTCCTCTGGGGTGCCAGGGCTAAAGAGCCACACCTCTCCCTCCTGGACCCCAAAGGGCCTTTTCTAGCACGGCCGGAGGGCAAGGCCTGTCTGCTGGGGGGGGGGGAGGAGGACTGTGGGGAGATTCAATGCTCCGAGTTTGTTTTCTTGCAAGCATTTCATGAGCCAACTAGAGAACATCATAAGGGCCTGAAGGGAGCATGGGGTTTTCAAGGGGAGCCGGAGGAGGGGGAGGAGAATTTGGGGCTCTCCGGAGGGGCGTAACCCCTGCCATGACCCCCCTCCCCCCGCTTGCTCTGCCTCTCCCCCAGGGAAGTGGCCCTTCCAGCAGCGACGGTCCAAGCTGGGGCTCCCTTGCGGCGGCCTGGCTGACCCCGAGCGGCACTGCATGTCCCTCCCCCTCCTGCAGAGCATTGCGGCCGCCGAGAGCGACACCGAAGAGTGAGGTGGCCGATGGCGGAAGCATCATCATCCTCAGCATCAGCCCTCCCAGCAATAAACCGCCTTGTTTCAGACACAGCAATGGCCGGACTCTAGTCTGGCTGGGGGAGGGAGGGAGCGGGGGGGGCGCTCTTCCCTTCTTCAAGGTGGGGGGCGCAGTAGGGCTTCCCCAGCTGAGGCCCCCTGTGGTGGGCCCTGTCTTGGAGTCCAGGAGCCGAGGGAAGGGGGTCATTCTAGTGGGGGGGGCTCCCCTAGCCGAGGCCCCCCAGAGGACAAAAGCCTCCTCTTGGATCCTTGGCAACCTGGCACGGGGGGGGGGCTTCCAGGAGCTGCCCAAAGCCTCACTGGGGAGCTTGAGGTCCCCCCCCACCGCAGAACGAGGGCGAGGAGCAAGAGGACCCCTTCCCCGGCTCGATCAGCCCCNNNCCGGGGGGGGGGGGGTGGGTGGGGGGCCGAGGGTGGCACTGGGCATAAAGGCCTCACTGCCCAAGGACGCCGCATCTGGATGGGCGGGGAGGGGGGTTGGCCCCTCCCCAGACAACACAGAGAGCAGTCAAGAGGCCGCTTCTTATATAGATAGATATATAGATATATATTGCAACAAACAAGATTTTCCAGAAAAAAAACATTCATTCCCAATAAATTAAAAAGGTTCGTGTCCTGGTATGGAGTTTTTAAAAAGGGAGGGGGCTCCCTGTGGGGTGCCCCAAATGGGCCACGGGAGGAGTCAGGGCCAGGGGGGCGGCGTCACTCTGGGGGGGACTCCAACAGGAAGGGCGAGGTGACCGCGTGGGCCTGGGCGATGGCGGCCAGCTCCTTCAGGAACTCGCTGAAGATGACGGCGCAGTAGACGGCGTTCTTCACGCGCAGCGCCTCGCTCTGCTTCTCGGCCGAGTAGCCACGGAAGAGGGCGGCACCCGAGAGCGCCTGCAGCACCTGGCCCTCGCGCACATGCTGCAACGCCAGCTGGGCCGCCTGGCGCGCCCGCGTGGGGCTGTGGGTGTGGCGCATGATCAGCTCCCCGATGGTGGGCTTCCGGCTCTTCACTGGCGGGAGGGAAGGAGGGCACCGGTCATTGGACGGAAGCCGAGCCTAGCTTGCCTGCCTGCCCCTCAGCCAGCGAGCACGGCTATCCCAGGGACCAGCCCCCAGTCACAGCCAAAGGGCCACTCCAGGCGCCCTTCCTCTGTCTCGCCAAGGGCCCGGCCTGGCTCACCAAGGGCCTCAGGTCGGCGCAGGGGGTTGGCGATGTCGGGGCCATCCGGCCTGGCTCGCGCCATCAGGTACTTCCTGGCCTTGGACAGCAGTGAGGGGAAGTCATCCTGGCTGGCCGCGAAGCCCTCGATCTTGTTCTTCACCAAACCCAGGACCTGCCGATGGGGAGGAGAGGGGCAGAGCAAGCTGGGTGCTCAGCCCCGTCCGCGGGGGACGTGGGCGAGCGGGCAGGGGTGGCCGCCCACCCTCCCCACTGGCGGCAGGGCTACCTGCAGGAGGGACTTGACGCTGGGCTGGAAGACCATGTTGGTGTTGAGCAGGAAGGAGCGCAGGAGCGGCTGCGGGTGGCAGGCCAGTTGCGCCAGCAGCCCCGTCAGCAGGAAGTTGACGTAGAGGGAGTTCTGCAGCATGTTCTCCAGCTTGGACAGCAGGATGCCCAGGAAGGGGCCTGCGGACATGGCCGGCATCAGGGGGGCCGGCTCAGAGACGTGGGCCCACCCGGGCCACACACGGAGCACCCACGCCAAGGCCCTGCGGCAGGGCCAGCCTCTCTGGCTAAGAGGAGGGCCCCAAGGTGGGAGGGGGACCGAGCCGGCCTCTTGGGTGGCCCACACCGGAGCCGAGAGGCAGTCTGAGTCGGCAAGGACCCCTCCCCTTTCACTCCTCCCAATTCATTGATTGCCCCCTGTTCAAACGCCTGGGCAGCCGCTTCTCTTAAAGGGCCAGGGCCACCTCAGGAGCAATCAGCCTCTGCAGGAGCCTTTCCTGGGAGGCCAGGATGACGGACGAGACAGGCCAAAGTGAAAAGCCCGGCAGGGGGAACCTGAGAACAAAACTCACCTGTGAAGGGCTGGCTGGGAGGCTGCCCCGCGGTCCAGGGAGGGCTGCTGACGACCTGGGACAGGGGGTCGGCAGACGGGGCGGCGGCTGAGCCCTCGGGTCCAGAGAAGCAGCGGTAGGCCTCCTCTTCCTCCCGGGAGAGAGGCTCAGGCTCGGCCGGGGGCTCCGGCTGGAGGTCTTCCTCGGCCCGGCCCCCGTTGGCCATCTCGTCCTGCAGCTGGCACAGTTCCCAATGGAATTCCTCGATCGTCAGCGGCCCCCCATTCTCCAGGGGGGCCTGGCCCAGCCCCTCTCCCTTGAGCAGGTCCAGGCAGGAGGCGCCCTCCCAGGGGCCAGGGGGCAGGGCCGACCCATTCTCCACGGGGCCCTTGGGGCAGCACCAGCGGCCCTTCTTGATGACGGCGTCCGCGTCGGCCTCGTTGAGCAAGGGCTGTTCGTCTTTGGTGTCCGCAGGAGGGGCAGTGCTGGGCGGCAGGCCTGCTGGGGGCCCTTCTAGGCTCGCCCCCCGCTTTTTAGTCCGGGGGGAGGCAGGTGCAGGGTCCGGGGGGCCCCCCCTGGGAGGGACGGACATCTTGGCTGTCAAGGAGGCTTCCGGAGGCAGCGGTAAGCTGCCAGCATTGGGCTCCTCCCCATCATAGGGGGCGGACCAGACGCGGCAGGAGCGGACGCAGTGGTCGATGTTGAGCCGCGCGTCCCGCAGGTATTCCAGGTAGTTCCCTTCCAGCTCCATGACCTCCTCCCAGTGGCCGGGACGGTGAGCGGGGCTGCCGTTAGGCGTCCCGGGAGAGTGCGGCATGGGACTGGGGGCCTCCGTGCCGAAGCTGGGCTGTCGAGTGAAGAAGGACATGCGAGACGGCGTGGAGGGCCGGGGGACGGTCACCACAGAGTAGGAGTCCATGCTGGGGCTGCCCTGGCCTGGGGGACACGGATGATGGAGGGTCAACCAAGGTTACAAAGCCGCTCAGGACCGCGCCCCGCCCTCAGTGGGAGGGGCTGAGCCCACCAGGAGGGAGCCCGGTTGGGTAGGCCCTTCCCCCAGCCTCACCCTTGGACCAGGCGGCGCGTTCCTCCTCCCGCTCGGGGGTGGACAGGCTCGCTGGGCAGCAGCAGCGGGGGATCAACGAGAGGAACTTGGCGGCGGCCTTGCCGTACAGGTCCAGCTCCTTGACTGCCCTCTTCTGGCTCAGCATGACGTGACTGCAGGGGATCAGATACCTGTTTGGGGGGAGGAAGGAACAACACCACGTGAGCAAAGAGCCGGTGGCCCCATCTGCAGACGAACTACAAATGCAGCGCACTAGAGGTCCACCAGGGGGAGTAGCTCCTCATCCAGACCTGCCAAGCAGAGGTGCCCGGGCAGCTGCTCTAAACTGTGTGACTTTTCCGCCACTCACCTGGAAGGGATGCCGGCCAGAGCTCCCACTGCTAGGAGGGGGCCGGGAGGCACTCACTTCTCCCCTCCCCTGGACAAAGAAGAGCCACCTGGCCCCACCCACTCTGGGCAACAGGAGGTCTGGCAAACCGAGCTCTCCAATCGAGGGTCCTGAAGAGGGATTTCCCCCCCCCGCCATCACCAGGAGCCCCCCAGTACCTCAGCACCAGCTGCAGCAGGACATCCTCACAGTGGAGGCTGATCAGCGTCCGGAAGAGGCTGAGGGAGACCATGCAGAGCTGAGCGGGGGAGGGGACACAAAAGGGGCAGAATTAATGGAAGCAGCCTCCCCTAGCCCGCCCCCTCCACTGAGCTAGGCAAAGGCCGAGCCCCTCCCTTGAGGGTGCAGCCCTGGGGGGGGTCTCTCCTCTGGAGATGGACTTAGGGGTGTGTGCGGAAGGTCTGTTTCCAGCCATTCAGCCGCGTGTTCCTCCCTGGCCATCGTCCATGCCAGGCTCACCCGGGAGTTGCTGGCAATCCGCGCCACCAGCGTGTCGAGGATGGTGCCGCTGTCGTGCTGGTGCAGGAGGAGGAAGCGCAGGAAGGTCTTCAGCAGAGCCGCCTCGCTGACGCTGCGCAGGAAGAGGTCCAGGTAGGCCGTACTGGCGATCATTTCCTCGATGGACGTCTGGTGGGCAGAGGGGTCTCAGCAAGGGTTGCCCCAGTCCCCATCACCCCCACTCCGCACGAGAGATATTCCCAAATCCTTCGCTTCAGAGATATTTGACCCTGTGCCCCTGAAGCCTGTAGGGGTCATCGGGAGGACGGGGCTGGCCCAGCAGGGAGACAAACACCCGTCTCCGCCCAGGCGCTGGCACCCCCCACCCCCTCGGATGGGGGCCTCGTCAGAGCCTTGGAAGAGGCAGCCCTGCCGTCCTGCCCGCCAGAAACCAGGGCCCACACCAGGCGTTTTCCTCAGGGGGCATCATCCCCACCCACCCTGGCCCTCACCTTGTACAAGGCCGGACCCATCACGGGCACCAGGAACCCGCTGTGTATGTAACCCACCAGCTGCTTCTGGACGAGCGGGTGAGCAACCTGCAAGGGAAGAGGGCAGGAGTCGGAAGGAAGGGCCCGGCCAGGGACGTGCCACCGGGACAGCTCGGCCATCTTGGGCCGGGTCAAAATGCCACAGAAAGGACAGCTGCCCCTCCCAAAGACTTGCCCACACCAATATATCCGGGAGGGGGGGCACAATGCTGCAGCCTTCGTCAGAAGAACCGCCTGATGCGCTACCTGCCGGGGGAGGAGGGGGCACCAGCAAGGAAGGCGTAAAACCCCCAAGGGGGCAGGATCCACAGAGCTGCCCCCAAAGAGGGGGGGCCCAGCCCCCTTTGAACATGCCCAGCAGCAGCAGGGAGACACCCCATCCATCCACCTGTCTTGGGGGACTGCTGCTCCCGCGTCCCATCAAAGCCCACCAGGGCCCTGCACAGCCCCACGAGGGGGACCTCCTGGGTGGGATCGGCTGGAGTCTCTAAGGCGGCTTCTGGGTGCTCTTCCCTCTGCCCCCTCCTCCCCCCCCCGCTGGACCGCAGCCTCACCTGGATGACCGCATTGCAGAACTCCAGGGAGCTCATGAAGAGGGCGAGCGAGGGGAGCCCCGTCCAGTCCTCCCGGCGGAGGAAGTGCCAGTCATCCCCGCGGACTTCCAGCTTACGGGGCAGTGAGGAGTAGAGGGCGCTCAGCCCCGTGGCCAGGACCTGGAGGGAGGAATTGAGCTCCCATCAAAATGGGGCAGGGAGGGCAGCCGTAATCCAGGCCAGACTTCTAAAACCGGACCAGGTCTTACAAAGTCCGGGACAGGGAAGGATGCTACACGCGCGTCTGTCCAGCTGCAGGGTGACGGACAGGCCTAGGCAGTTGCCTGCACCCCTCTGGCGAGTGGGAAGGGGGTAAGCCCCCCCCGGAGATGGCTGCTCCGTCCCCCTCTGGAGCAGGTTTGGCCCTCAACTGCACCCGGGTCTTCCCAAGTGGGGGCGGGCAAATGGGCACACAACGCCCCCCTGCCCAGTCCGGTGTGGGCCGACTGCTGGGGACAGCCGAGATCCCTGGCGGGACGCACCGCCTCAGCTGACTAGCCCCAGCGCCGTCTGGCAGGCAGGAGTAGCAAGGTTGGCACAGAGGTCATGCGGCCAAGCAGTCCTGCCCTCCTGGCATGGAGCAGGGTCTGCCCAGTGGCCACGGGCGGCTTCTCGGCTATTCCTGGTCTGGCATTTTCAGCCCCTCCTCCTCCTCAGCCTCCAATCCTGGGTGCCCACATTCGCCTCGAAAACTAGTCCGCCGCTGTCTAGCAACGGCAAACACGCAGCTGAAACACAGGAGTCTGAAAGGGTGAGCGGGACCAACATCGCCACTTTAGGATGGCTGTTTAAAAATAATCCTTAACAGATGGCACTGCCAGGCGAGTGTGTGGAATCGGGAACCAGAGTAGGGGGAGGGGCTGTTTCGCAAGAGCCAAGAGGCGCTTCGAAAGGCAGCTGGTGCGATACCCCGCTGCGATTCCCACGGCCTTACCGGGCAGAAGTAGGAGTGCTCGATGATGTAGCGGGCGACGTTCTGGCTACCAGCCGACACGGCCATGAGGAGGAGCAGGGCATCCCGTGCCTGCTGGCCCACGGCGCCCTCATGGTGGACGGAAGGGATGAGCAGGGAGAAGAGCAGCAGGTGGGGGGGGGCCTGCCCAGAGGGCCCGTGGAAGAAGAGCTCCAGCAGCGGGGGGTCCCGGGCCACCGAGACGCAGAGCTGGCTCAGCAGCGGCACCAGGCTGTCCTCCAGCACTGGCGAGGAGGGCGGTGTGCACAGGGCCAGCAGCCGGAGCAGCGGTCCCACCACCGCCTCCTGGCGCAGCAGCGCCTGGTGCGCCTGGCTGATCAGCGTCTCAAACAGCTTCAGCAGCTCGACCTTGCGCTCCTCGGGCACCTCCCGCCGCATGTGCCAGCCCAGCAGGCGCTCCAGCACCTTTTCCGAGACGGCAAACTCCAGGATGGGGCCCACGGCTGCCTCGGCCCGGGGGCGCTCCTCCGCCAGCAGGGTCACCAGCTGATAGGTGTTGTTGCGCACGGCGCTCAGGTCGTCTGCGGCCCCCGAGGCCAGGTGGGGCCCCTGCTTCTCCAGGATCCGCAGCACCTGCCGAGGGAGGAAGACTGTCGGGTGGGCCCACTCCCCTGATGGGCCACACTCACCTGGCAGGAGATCCCCTCCGGCCCGCCCTTCCGGCCTGCGCCACACGCTCCCTCCGCACTGCCCCCAGCCGCTCCCCTGGGCCACTCACCTGGGCCACTCACCTGAGCCCAGTGGTTCTTGAAGACCATCAGGCAGGTCTCGGGGTCAGCCATCACTGGGCACTGCAGGCTGGCACTCCGGCTTGCCCTGGGCCCGGCTGCCACCCGGGGGTTCAGTCTGCTCAGCCAGCTCATCTTCTCCATGGGGAGGGGCCTCCCGGGGCCGGGAGGGGAGGGAGTGGCAGGCAGGCAGGTTAGGGGTGAGCGAGGCAGGGTGGGTGAGGAGGACCCGCCACTCTCTCGGCTGGGGCACTCATGCTGCTACAGAGGCTGTGCCACGCTGCCAAGAATGAGAAAGACACAGGGAAAGGGGCAGTGAGACGCTGGAGGCAAAACCCAAATTTCCTCGGGCAGAAGACCCTCTAGGGCAGGGGGGCGGGCCCAGAGGTCCAGGGGGGGCGGGCGCGGCTGGTGGGCAAGCGAGGTGGGCGCCAGCTGCTCCCGGCCCCCGCAAAGACTTTGCTGCAGACCTGCAAGACTACCTGTTCTTAAGGGGCAGGGCGGGCATCTGGAACAGGAACAGCGGGTGATGAGCTCACCGTGAATAAGCAAAGATGCCGGGTCCGTGCCAGGGAAGACCTTTGCCCACTTGTTGAGGCTCAAGCACCTGAGGGCCCAGAGAGGCCGGGCACAAACCCGGGGAAGGCCAAGGGTCTCCTCCAGGTGCCGAGGAAAGAGGGGAGGGTCAGGCAGCTGCCATCCGGGCGCCCCTGGCACAGGAAGGGCCCCTTCCATGCCCCCGCGTCTTGTGTCACAAGCTGATCTGGAGCTCGGAAACCACTTCCTGAGCACCATCCGGCCAACGGGCTGCGCTAGAGTTTACTGACGGCGAGTGCCAAGCTTTGAAATGGCCTCTCAGCTCGGCTGGAAGGGCCCTGTGCTTGCCTCACTCAGGGCACAGCCCAGGCCTGTCCCTCCTGGCAAGGCAGATGCCCTCTGTGCCCACAAAACCACCCCAGAGAAGCAGGATTCGCTCCCCGGATCTGAAGCAGGGCCTGCAAACAAGGATGTCCAGGAAATGGCTCCCCCCCCCCCGTCCTGTCCTGTCCCGTCCCGGAGCCAGGCATCCTCCGAGCTCCCACATGGTGACAAGGCCCTCGGGGGGGCTTCATCGGTGCAGTCCCCTGGGCAGAAAGGCCAACTCTGCTGCTTTCAAAGCAGGCATGCCCTGTTGGCAAGGACCAGCAGCCACTGTCAGCAATGTGGGCTCAGCCCCATGGGCCCTGAGGCACTACCACAGGGAAGTGAGTCGGCTGGCCGTGGTCGCGGTTCAGCTCTTCTCCCCACAAGGCTGCTATGGGGTGAAGGCCCAGAAGAGACTGGCGGCACACTCCAAAGAGAAGCCGCCTGGTTCTGCCACCGGGCAAAGGCCGGTACCCGCTTCCCAGCAACCTTCAGAGCGGCGTCACCGAGAGGCATGAAGCGCCCTGGCCAGCCAGGCCCAGGGACAGCCAGAGTAAGGGCACCCACAGCAGGCCACGAGGGAGGGCGAAAGTGCAGGCACCTCGCGGCAGGCCCTGGCGTCAGCACTGCCACCTCATGCCTGCGCTTTGCCATGAACCCAAGGGTGGTTCTTACTTAAGAGGCTGAAGCTCAGGCAAGTTCTTCCCTGGGCTTCAAAGCGGGGGGAGGGGTTAGGCTGGGACCGTCTCCTTGGCTTACGATTCACCCCTTCCTGCCAGGCCCCTTCCATGCACCCACCCAGCGAGGCCCAGGCTTGCCAGCGGTGGGGGAAACTGACCATCTCCCCCATTTCGTGGGCTCTGATCCTGTTTACATTTTGACCTGCCCAAGACACCCAAGACCACCAGCGCCAGCAATTGGGGGCAAGGGGAGCGGTTAGCACATGGGCACCGGCAGGAAGATGCCCTTCAAGCTGAGAGCAGCCAACCGCAACGCCCCTCTCAGCTTGAAGGGCAAGAGAGAAATGCTACATGATTTCAGCGGAGGATCCAGGAGTGCAACCTTTGCAAAGCGTGACTCTCTTGAGGCATCGGAGTAGATATTGCGGCTCTTAAAGTGGCACTTGTGCACTTTTAGGCAGGGCGCCTGGAGAAGCACAAGTCAGAAGTGGAGGCGGGTTGGGTGCAAACGCTGCCGCTCCCGGGCGTCTCGTTCCAACGTTGCACCCTTGGGCGGATCCCCCTCCACATCAAGAGTGGCTGAAATGATGCCCAATCTAAAATTATATTATGACTCAGCAGCCTTATCTGCAATCAGTGATTGGTTTAATTTAACACAAACAA
>JANHFO010008714.1:0-11439 GCA_032468095.1 Pareas carinatus | reverse complement strand
AGATAAATCGTGGTTCCATCTGCTTCTGTGAGGGCCTCCATCTTAGAAAGGAGTATTTATACTGGATAGGAAAGACTGAAAAAACATGGACACAGAGAGAAATATCAAGAACAAGGAAAGGAAGACCACAGAGATCAGAGGATTACAAGAGGCACTCGAGCAAGACAAGGCAATGGCGATGGAAAATGAATCAGATATTATATCAATTAATATAAATGGTCTGAATTCTCCCCCAAAAAGGAGGAAAACCTTTACAAAAACTAAAAACAGATATAATTTCTCTGCAAGAAACACATATAACTAAGAACCACTATAGAGTACTAGAATACTCAAAATTGGAGAAATTATTTCACTCTCTAGCATCTGTGAAAAAGAGGAATTATGCTTTATATTAAAGAATCATTAAGTCCCAGACAAACCTTTCATAACAACAAAGGGAGAATATTGATGATCGAGGCCAATATATTACAAAAAAGAACTCTGCTGATATCCATATACGTACCCAATGAAAAACAGGAAATTTTTTACCAAAAATTACACAAAAAATCTGTTGAATTTAACTATCAAAATATTTGTATTGTGGATGACTTTAAGGCAATTATAGATGGAAAACCAAACTACAAAACTCATAAAAGTAGAATCAGAGGGAGGAAAAGTTTACCTAAAGCCTTTTTTAAGCTGACTGAGGAATTAGGTCTTAAGGATATACGGAGAGAAAATAATCAAAATATACAACAGTTTATATACTTTTCCAATATCCACCAATCATGGTTGAGAATTGACATGATTTGGGCAACATTAGAATTATTAAGCAATATCAAAGAATCTAATATAGAAATAGGAACTTGTGCTGACCACAATCCAATTACAGTAATTTGGAAAGGGATTCAAAAAAGACAAACTGCAAGAAAGGAATTAAATTATTTCTTTAAAGAAAACAAAAAAGAAGATACATCTTTACAAAATCTATGGGATGCAGCGAAAGCGTACTTTAGGGGCATATCTATAGCTTATGTAGCCCGAGAAAATAGGGAGAAAAAGCAAAGGATATGGAAGAAATTTTCACATTTGGAATTAGATTTACAGGCAAATCCACAAAAAAAATCTTAAAAAACAAATGGATTTAATAAAACATAAACTAAATTTAATGGAGACAGAAAAAATAGCACTGCAATTGAAAATTACTAAACAGAGATTTTTGGAAAACGCCAATAAACCAGGCAGATGGTTGGCATATAAATTAAAACAATGGCAAAAAAGATGGATAAGTAAATTGACTGATGAAAAAAGAGACCTACAATATGCACGAGGGAATTAAAAAAATAATTAGGAATTTTTACAGAGGAGGCAATACCACTAGAGAAAATTAAAAAATATCTTGAGAACAGTGGACTCCCTAAAATACCAGAAGAGTACAAGATCATTTTGAATGATGAAATCACACAGAATGAAATACAACAACCCATACATAAACAAAAAAATGAGAAGGCAACAGGTCCTGATGGCATACCAGCAGAGTGGTATAAAGAATTTCAAAAAGTACTCAACCTACCCCCTAGGTGACATATGCAATGATCTTATGATGTCAGCCAAAATCCCGAACACATGGTTAGAAACAAACATTACATTAATCCCCAAAGAGCGCAATGATTTACTACAGATCAAAAACTACAGACCTATATTATTGTTAAATGTGGACTATAAAATATTTGCATCTCTCATAGCTGACAGACTTAAAATATTTCTAAATGAATTTATCCACCCAGACCAAAATGGATTTTTGCCCAGGAGACAAATTTGAGATAACCTAAGAATAATTTCAAATGTCCTAGAGTACTATGAAATGCATCCAGAAAAACAAATGGCGTTAGATGCTCAAAAGGCCTTTGATAACCTATCATGGCAATTTTTGAACCAACAACTGGAAATAATGGAATTTGGCCAACAGTTCTTAATATGATTAAAGTGCTTTATCAGAACCAAAAAGCATTAATCAAGACTATACGGAAGTTTTTGAAATAAAAAAAGGAACAAGACAGGGCTCCCCTACTTTTTATATTAACAGTAGAATTGCTTAACAGAAATATAAGATCGGACCAAAAAATAAAAGGCCTTAAAGTAAAAGGAGAAAACTATAAATTACAAGTCTTTGCAGACGATCTAGCATTTATTGTAGAAATCCATTAGAGACAATTCTGAAACTGCTAAAAAAAATTGAGGAATATGGGGAGATAGCGGGTGTTAAAATAAGCAAAGAAAAAACAAAGATTATAGCAAAAAATCTGACTAAAGAGCAAAAAGCACAACTTCAAGAATTAATAGAAATAAAAATAGTGAAAAGTGTGAAATACCTAAGAATTTACCTTACAGCCAGATGCTTAACATTGAAAGAAGACAACTATATAAAATTACTCAAATAAAATTGGATCTTGAAAAATGGAAGTTTCTAAGGCTATCCTTAATGGGAAGGACAACAGTCATTAAAATGAATATCTTACCTAAGTTTTTTTGTTTCAAACCATACCAATTAAATTAGGACAACATTTCTTTAAAGATCTAGATACACTAATGCACAAATTTATCTGGCAAGAAAAAAAACCTAGAATCAAACTGAAATTACTACAGGATTCCAGGAAAAATGGAAGATTTGGACATCCAAATTGGAAATTATACTATGAAGCAGCTGCTCGGGGATGGATAAAAGAATGGATAATTTTAAAGAACAAAAGAATACTGTATTTAGTAGGTCATGATTTACGACTAGATTGGCACGCCTACATGTCGTATGAGAAGCACAAAGTTCATAGTTATTTTAAGAACCATCACATGAGAAACTCATTAATAGAAATACTACCTATCATGATATGGGGTGAAACTGAAGTTTAGAATGCTAGGAGTATTTTAAGGATTTGAAGAATTGAATTGAAATAAATGTGATAAATATTAGTGTTCAAGAAAAAATTGATGGAAAGGAAGCCATAAATACTATGAGAATGTGAAAAAAATGATAAGGCTGTAGGGGAGAGGGTGTAAGGGATCTTTAAGCATTAATATATGAATGTGGTTTACTTATTGGAATAGTTGTTGAACTTGTTTAACAGGTTTGTGAAGACTGCATTTCTGCCCAGAACTCTGATTGAAAAGGTACAAGACATGACAGGGCAAAATGTGCAAGTTAATTCCAAGCAGAGTGTGCATTCGATCTCTTTGGCAGACACTGAAAAATGTATTAAAATGAAAAAGAATGCTAATTGTGCGTTCATTGATTCAGAAAAGGGATGTGACAAAATGAATAATTTTAAATTATAGAATGTTTTACATTGATATGGACTTGAAGATGGATGAATGTGGTAAAAATGATGTAGGATGAAAGTAAAGCATGTACGAGAGTAAATGGAAGGCTTAGCAACTGGTTTATAACTGAGCAAGGTGTAACACAATCTTGCATGATATGCCTTTCTTTGTTAAATGATGTATAATAAATATTTGTGATGACATTAGATGTATGTTGATTGGGAAATACATATATATGAACTTTTGCATGCAGATGATACTATGCTGTTGGCTGAGAAGCAGGATATTTGCTGTGAATGTTACAGAGATTGTATTTCATTTATCAAATCTGAACATCGCTCACATCACTAGCCAAGTGACTCTGGGTAGTTTATAGATACAAGCCATAAAAATATATAAAAGAAACAAAATTTAAAAAACAGAATTAAAGGGTGAAATAAAAGGCCAAAGAGTTGGGGCCAACTTCATCTCTGGGGGCAAGATACTCCATAGGGCAGGAGCAACATCAGAGAAGGTTCTTTTCCTAGATCCTGTCAGTCAAAATTCTTTAACTGGCAAGGTCCATCACATACCCTCTCTCCCTGACTGGGTGGGACAGGTCAGTGCAACTGGGGCAAGACAGTTCTTCAAGTAACCTAGTCCCATGCCATGAAGGGTTTTAACGTTAATACCCAATACCCTGAATTCGACAGAGGCAAACTGAGACCCAATACAACTCACACAGCAGAGATGTTACATGCGTAGTCCTCAGAGCACCCAAACCTGCTTGTGCAGTCATTCTGAAGCTCCTGGATACCCTTCAAGGATAGCCTCATGCAGACTACATTGCAAAATCCATAAGGGTGATGACCAGGGCATGAGTGACTGAGAGAGCCTCTTGGTCCAGGAAGGGGTACAACTGGCACACAACACAAAATTGTGTTCTGAGACCTCACACAAATTTCAACTATCAATCATTTAGATCCAGCAAAAGAAATTTATCCTGTATTCTTGAATAGGGCTTCACTAATTGAATTTATTCTTCAGATTTGTTTTAGACGCAACTAACTATATATATTTTTTCATGCTGCTTGAGCATGTCCTACAAAGCTGTATGTTGGAGAAGCTCAAATCTTTGTTTTGGTCAAATTGTGTTACTTAACTCAGCATTCGCAACGTAAGAAATAACATATAACAACCAAATATTGATGTAAATAGTATCTAATTTGTATTATTTTTGTTTTTCGGTATTTGATCCCTTAAATTCCTAATATTGTTATCTGAACTAAAATACTACAAGTATTAAAACTTTTGAAAGCCTAGGAAAGTAGATTTTGCTTACTGCTCAAAATATTTAATTATACCTACCATGTTAGTCTCCTGTGGAGGGCAATATTGCGATATTCACAGAGAATTTCCACAAAGTTTAAAAAACCAAAGGAAGATATATGAAGTTATGTGAATGTTTTCAGTTTCAGAAAAAAAATAGGTAAATATCAACAGTCTCTAAATAAAGATTATCTGCCTCAGGGTCCATTTAACAAGTCTTACATTAATTAAAAATGTTTACAAAGTTGCCTTTAAATTTTCATATAAATGTAGATGGATAAAATTAATTGCTTAATGGAAGCTTGCATTAAAATATTATTTGTATTACATATGGCCAGATGAGATAATGCTATTACCATTCTGCGCACAATTGTCTGTTGTGTGTATTCAACATAAGAACACTTAAAAAAAAGATAGTTGGTCAGTGAATAATGAAATCTGGTTAGATGAGTGTATCATCCTTCTCAATAGTTTCTTTTTCTAACCTGTTTATGACTCCCCTACATATAATTTCTATTCTTTCTTGCATCCTCCTTTCTTTTTCTTAGTACATGACAAATATTTTAATGAAAGAAGAATATAATGGTTAAAAATACAGGTAGTTCTCAAGTTACAACTGTAATGAGCCTGTATTGGTGTCATAAGTTATATTTTATGAAGTTTTTTATGGCAATCTTTAAGCAAATGTGGTGGTCCTTAAGCAAATACTACAGTTGTTACGGAAACCCATCATTTGCTATGATGTGGCTTTGCCAAAAACCAGAAGTGCTGATTTTTTGCCATGCCCACTTTTCTCATACATACATTCTACATTTACACTCATAGGCACCCAGGCTGCCATTTCAGCTGCCTTTGACAACTGAGCCACACCCTGGAGTTTTCAAGGAGATGCAGTGTTAAGAGCTACACTCACACTACCATGGCCCTTAGTTTACAAAAACAAATGCCTCGAAGTAAAACTTAAAGTAAATTTGTGACTTCAGTGATTGATCCATATTTTGTGATGTCAATTGTTGAAAGTAGATACACAGTCAAACTCTTCGGGGGAAAGGATAATAAAGAATAGAGTGTCGATGTAAAGGTATATATCTAGGTATAAGGTACTTTTATAAGAGATTTTAAAAAGACGTATAAAAACTATGTGAATCAAACTGAGGTCTTGTAAGGTCACCAAGATGTCACAAAATTAATGAAGCTATATAAAGAAACGGAGGACCCCAACTTGGGACTCACAGACAATAGTGAACGAGATAGTGTCTTGAAACCTTAGTTACTAAGAACAAAATTAAAAATGGAATATTGTATATAATTATGTATTATCATGCATTGTATTTCCTTGTTAATATTGTGCTATTATATATTGTATATAAGTACTTGGTAATATAGACCTTTACCTTTTTCTTTTCTTATTTTACAATGATATAAATGGACAATGCTTCTTTTTTTTCTTGATGAAAACTCAATAAAAAGAATTTTTTAAAAAATCTACCCTTATTGGTATTTATAGCCGTTAATAACAGTTATCACCACTCTCTGTAGACAATTTCTTTGCTGGTCAGTTAACAACAGCTTTGTGCAAATTAAAGATGGTTTACTTAACTTCTGAATTTTGAAGTCACCAGACTGATAAAATCAGTACAATGGATTGTAGTTTTACTTCAAAACTATGTACTGTTCATAATTAACAGAGGGCCAAAGTGATGAGTACAATATTCTATACCAACTATTAAAAAAGTAAACATTCTCACAGATAATTGGTATTTAGGCTAGTTGAGAGTTGATGCACTAAGACTTTGATCAATAAAGATATTTTTATACTACATAAAGGAAGGCAGTCCAATCTAGATTCAAACAGCTAACCTGATTAAAGTCTAGTGGCCATATGATGGAATCTACAGAAATATTTAAAAATTTGCTTTCTGGGGCTGTGGGATCTATCATCCCAACTTTGACCCTAACAAAAGAGTAGTTTGGAAATGTGATCCAGTTGATAATATCATATCCACCAATGAATTTTCCATTTCCATCAAAGGAGATCTTCTCACCAACACTGTTGTTGAACCTGACATTTCTCAAAAAAGAATGAATCTGAAATACAGAGACAGCCAGAGAGGGACAATGAGAGAAAATGGCAGAAGAGAGAAAAAAATTCATATATTCAAAACATAGATATGGAAGTTTCTTTAAACAAAGAAAATATTAAAACTTGTTATAGGTTTAGTTGAAGGCCAGTATCATACAAATAACATAACAATCATTCCAACACAGGTGCAGAGGTAAGCTACCAGGTAAAAAAATAAAATAGAATTGCAAAATAAAAAACACTAGGAAAAATAATAATTAGCAATTAGTTTAATAAGTAACATCTCATAAACCAAATGACTTCTGATAAATACATAAGAAATTGTAAGATATATATGACTATACAAGTTCAATGCTATTCTTTATACTTGCTGTAACAATACTAAGGTTTAATTTGGATTATTGCAGCCCAACAGACTAGAAGGAAGACAATAACAAGATAAAACAAAATGTAATCAAAATGGTTTATGTGCATGTATACTCTCTCATACACAGGCAAAAATCCTTTCCAGTTAGATTGAGTATTATCTGATTATTGTCCTATACATTTGACTATACTATCTGTAAGGGGAAATCGCCCCTTCCTTATGCTTCACTCAGTATTTTGTAGATACCTATTGCAGAGGGCAGAGTCTTACAAGATTCTGTCTATAATGCAAAACAATAAAGGAAGCAGCTTGAAAGAATCAACATTTGTCAGCAAAAAGCTTTTGGTCTTGGCAGACAATCAATTTTATGAAGAGAAGAATATTCTAAGAGATGTGGTTATAATTTGGTAGAATTTATTATGCAATTTTAATATAACCTTATCAATATTTCAGTTGGTTGAACCATTACTACATCTCACTTTTATACCTAATGTCAATCCCCTTAGAGAATATTGTTTGTTAGAGTTTATGGACAGACCTACCAACTACAGATATGATTGTCCCAAAAGTGCTTTTGGAAGAGGACTTCCATGTTTTCCTTGAAGATGTTTCACTTCTCATCCAAGAAGCTTCTCAGGATCTGACTGAATGGTGGGGAATGGAAGGATTTATATTCTTTGAGGTCATTTGTTCATTGGCACTCTTTCTGAGAGTTATTGAGGCCCCTTGAATGTCTTCAAGGAAAACAAAAAAGTCTGATTTCCTCTTGAAAAGCACATTTGGAAGAACTATGACCTGGATGATTGAGAATCTCCATAGACAAACAGATATGGTTGTTTCTACTCTTACAGGCTTACCTGCCACCAGATTTGATTGTGAAATTGTTTCCTTCCTCCTTTCGCTATTCTTGTGTCCCTGGATTTGGATAAAAACAGGGATTGCAAAGCATGTGTCACAGCATAGACTGCATTGTAAATATTGTAACTCTGGCCACTGATGCGTGTTTCAAACACAGATGTGGGAAGAGTCTCAAGCCTCTCCTTTCCAGTACAAGTTTTCTCAGATAGCTCTGTTTTTGAATTTGGGAAGAAACAACTGAATGCCTGTTCCCAGAAATCTTTCCGAAAATGATCGTGATGGTCCTTGTTTGGACTTAGATTGTGAAGAAATTCCTGGAAGCCTTGGACCTCTTTTGTGTGAACTGCAAAGGATAAAGCTCCATGTAGGAAATTCACATCCCAAGCCCTATGAATGGACATTGAAGTGAAATCTGCTTGGGCATTGATAATCCAGATTTTTTGCTTCTTTGGTATATTCTCCACTTCTGAAAACCGGAGGAAAGTTCTCAGAACTGTTATGGTCTGAATTTTACCATAAATGACAATCACATTGGCTGTGCTGTTCATAACAATATGATATATACTTAGCCCTTCATCCATAAAATCAGTAAAATCATTATAGAAATCTATATCTGGTAACTCTGCTATGAACTCAGTGCAGATTCCATAGTTTGAAAAGTTGGGGACAATCTCCTGAACAAATTTCTCTGCTTTTTCATTCTTTACCACAAGAATTCCAACCCAGATCCATTTTAAGTACTGCAATAGCTGCATGAGGCCCTTATGTTCCTGGAATTCATTTGGAAACATTTGCTGGAAGAAAACTCCTTGAGATTCTTTATCCATGGCTGGAGCAGTGCCATAGGTCAACTGCGGAGAGGCAAACACATACAAATACAAAAATCTAAGTGAGCTTCTCAAAATGCACACATTCTTCATTTGAACCTCTGATGCCCTTGAGCTTATATATTGAAGCATTATGGAATTAGTTGCCTTTATTTAGAAATATCAACCAAGATGTCCTTCTACTTCTTGAGGTTTGGCAAAGAAGAAAGGAAGAGGAGGTCAACCTATTGTCCAAAGCACCTGAAGCCGGAACAAGAAGCAATGGATGGAAACTAATCAAGGAGAGAATCAACTTAGATCAATTAATCAGTTGAAGGGCTTGCCTTCTGAGGCTGTGGGTGCTCCATCACTGGATGTTTTTAAGAAGAGATTGTGTAGCCACTTGTACAGAATGGTATAGGGTTTCCTGCTTGAGCAGAGGGCTGGGCGAGAAGACTTCCATGGTCCCTCCCATCTCTTAATTCAGTGTCTGGCATTGTGGGATGTTTTTTTTTCTTGAGACGTAATTTTGAGTGCCGTTGAGACCGAGCCTCTCCTTACAGGTTTACTCATTTTGTGGCAGCTTATTGTTTTGTTTCGTTTCTCTCAAAATCAAAATATTTGGTTATTCCAGAGAGGAAAAAGCAACAACAGATGTTTTTTTCAAGGTCACCACTAGGTGTCACTAGTATTTTAGGAATAGGTTGCCAAAAAATACCACTTTTAAATTTTTCAGTTTAAATCTTCCCTTTTGCAAAATCTTTTCAAAGTCTTTTTAAAGTCAAAATATGGGGAAAAAACCTTTTTAAAAACAATTCATTTTTATACCATTACTCAGAATTCTTTTCTCTAGAACTTTCATTTTAATCTAATACATTTTCATAAAAAAGAAGGCCCCTGAAAAGTTCAGTCACCATTTTCCATTTTTTCGTGACCGCTTCTTCTTTCTCTCACTCTCTCATCAGCCAGTATCAAAGTCTTTAGGGGTAGGATTTTTAAAAGTCTCACCAGGTAGTTGTTCTCCCGATAGACAGCTTTTTCTTCTGGCTTGCAAAGCCTGTGTTTGGCTACTGTCGTTTGTGGCTTATGCTGGGTTGCTTTTACGCTGCTCACAGCAATTTTGACAGACTTTCAAAGGGGTTTCTTCTTTGATCTCCAGGAGACTGCCGCCTCCCTATGACCTCCGAATGCCCCCTCTCTGTTTTCCTCCTCTCCGGGGAAGAAGTTATGGCTTTAAAAAGCCCCAATCTGTTCAAATACAGGCAGATTGCCTCGGGACTCCCGAGATCTGCAGATTCTCTACCATTCCGTCAGCAGGAACTCCTCATTGTGGAATGCTTTGATATGCTCAATATCACCACTGTTGGTTCAGAGTTATAATTACTCATGCCACAATGGCAATATTTCTTTTTTTCTTTTTTAAAAATTCTCTTTATTAGGTACAGATTTAAAAACAGATTAAAATACATATATACATAAAGCTTTTGTTCTTTTTTTTTCAGAACATAGAGAGGTCATCTAATGTATATTGCTTCACTCTATTTCCTTCTTCCTTCCCTCATCTGCTTCTTTCTATTGATCCCATATTATTTCAAAATTTCACCATTTATTTCCATTTCTTTGGCATGGTCTTTTCTCCTGAGGTTTCAAATCCATTCAACATCATTGGGGGTATCCATATGACTCATTTAATTTTGAGTCTTTCTCCCACTCTTATTCAGTCGCATGGTTTTGTAGACATTACGAACCCACAGTTTTACATATCTTTTACATCTTTTACACATGTCTTAACTTATCTTTGTTTGGATGCTTTCCTTTTTTGGCTGGTATTACCATCTCATCGAAATTTAGCAAATCTGATCTATTACATTTACATTTCAATGAGTTGTAGTAATCATACAGATCCGGTATTTATACTTGAAATAGATCTATCCATCCACCGCATAGTCTAGGTATCTGCTGTTACCATTTATCAGTCTCTTTTGTGTTGTCCCAGGTTTGAATTGTGGTTTCAAGTCTATCGATCATCAGATCTATCATATGACCCTGATTTGAGTCTTGTAATTTGAAGAACTTACCATATGATCTGTCGATTCTATGAAACCACAATTCTATACAAGATATTTCTTTGGAATCAATAGTAAACCTTCCCCTCGTTGGATTGGGAACAATGGAAGTTTCTTAATTTCCCTTTTTCTTGGTTTCTATCCTTATTTGCGACTCTCTCCTTTTGTACCTATTTCTCCCTTCCTATCCAGTTTTATCTAGCTTTCCCCTTCTTCATATTTCCATACTTTACCTTGCCCCCTCGTTCCCTCTAACTCCTTCTTACCTAGTTCTTACCTATTTTCCCTTCCTTCTTCTTACTGTCTTCTTACTTTCTTTCTCCATTCCTCCATTCCTCATTTCCTTCTTTCCTTCTACTCTTTCCTAGCAAACTTGCCTTACCAGCGACTTCTTCCTTCTTCACCTTCTTTCCCACTGATTATTATGTACATTGACTTTCTGGTTTTCCCTTTCCTAGGTGTACTTAGTATTTTTTTTTACTTTTTTTTTTAATAGAAAAAGTTTTTATTGGTCAATAACGTACAAAACAATAGCTTACAATATGTCGAATTTCAATTACCAAATATGATAATTTATATATTATATCTCAAAATTTCCTTTATATGACTAGGCTTCTCTTAACAAAAAAACCATGTCCATAATAACAGTAGATTTAG
>JANHFO010008713.1:141886-155167 GCA_032468095.1 Pareas carinatus | reverse complement strand
TGTTTTCCAATAGAGCTTCAGATCATCCATGTAAAGGAGGTGGGAAAGTCTGGCATATATTTTTGATGTTTGATAACCATGGCCTGAGTTATTAAGTACTGTTGACAAAGGAAACAAACAGTAGTGGTGAGAGTGAATTTCTTTGAAATATTCCTCTCGATATTAACCTCTCCCAGTCTTTTACCATTGACCTGCAGCTGTGTTTTCCATTGCGCCATCGATCTTTGCACAAAGTTTCTGATGTTTCTACTGACTCCTGTTATTTCAAGGCATTTGATTATCCAGACATGTGGCAGAGAGTCGAATGCCTTTTTGTAGTCAATCCATGCTACATTCAGGTTTGTCTTCATTTTCTTGCAGTTTCCCAAAATTATTTTGTCAATTAGGAGTTGATCTTTTGTTCTTCTGCTATTGGGGCAGTTTCCTTTATGCTTAGGTGGAAAAAGATTGTTTATTATTATTATTATTTATTTCTGGAATATCAAACTTTCTAGGAAATACATTCTCTAACAGTTCATATATAGTACATAGAATTTAATTATGTAATATAAAAGACAATGATTGGATTTGTCACTGCTAAAACTGTTACAATTGTCCCCACAACTCCATTTTGCTTAGTATTATTATTTTGGTTCAAAAAAAATTTAATTAGGATTTTATACTTTGTATTATGCCTTTAGAACCTTAGATGGATGGATGTTCAATTTAGTGAACAAAAACATTATTCTGTGTAGAATATACATGGTATTAGAGTGCTGAATAAAATAAAATGTTTATCAATAGACCCCGTTCATAGTAATAGGAGAGAAAAAATCATGTATTTCTGTAAATTGGCATCCAGAACTTGTTTTATCTCTGAAATCAGTCTCACATTGGAAGTTAAAATCTCATAGACAGATTTAATTATAACAAAAATTGATCTCTAAATTCAAAGTGTTTCAAGTGGAATTTCAAATAGAAACAAACTCTCCAATAATAATATGCTATTAAACAAAATAATTGAATTTAAAATTGATTTTCAGTCTGATGGTGATATTTTTTTCATTTTAGCAAAATTTATCAATAATGCTTGCTCATAACTATGTCAAAGCTAAAACTGCAGCTATGTTTAAAAATAATGCTGCATACTGTTTGTAAGGTACTAACTTTACCTTGAAGCAACAGAATTGAGTTCCTATTGAAAAAGAAAAAAATGTGAAGCACAAAATGACTAAATGGAAAAAGCTAGTTTAAGATGACTTGTGATCTATCTTCTACTGAGACCACATATGTATCCATATGCTACGGAGGCTAACCTCATCTGATAGAAAATTTTCAAGGCTCTGTTTAGAGAGTACTTCTTTCAGCTGAATGTATTTGACTTAGTTATTGATTGCTTTCTATGTCCACGTCTAAGATATTCAAACTCATAGTATAGCTGAAGAATAACCAAGCTACAAGGGGAATTTGATCCCTGCAGAATTAATAAAAGTCTGATTGGTGGCTTCTGTATTTTCTAGTTTATTTACTTATAATGACTCCTCTCTCAAATATCTGGTAGATCAATATTTATTCCAAAATTTAAGAAAAAAGATAAGATTAATCTAGTCAATTTCAAGTTAATTAAGTTTCTGAGCATTAGTATGCTATATACAAAGCATCTTTATGTAAAATTTCTTGATTGGATAACTGAAGAAACCAACAGTTTCAGAGATGAACAATCAACATTCAGTAAATATCAGAAGCAATTCATCATTTATCCCTGGAGGTCTTACAAATAATTCTCAGGTGCAGTTGTCAAGATTATTGCAGAGATAACATCGTAATTAAGATAGTATAAACAAAATTAGAACCAATATACTGTATAGTCCAGTCAACCTTTTCACAAACGATACCACTTTTAGGACATGACAATATTTGAGTACAACCAGTACCAGATCCACCCCCCAAAAAACCAAGTGATCTTTCTGTCTTGACAGAATCCTCTCTCTCCACCACTCAGGCTTGCCCCACAGAACCTTCTCTTCTCCTCTCTCTTTCTCCCTCACCTTTTTTCTCTTCCTCTCCCACCAAAACTACCTTCTTCTATATCCCCTCCTCTCCCCACTCTTTTTCTCTCCTGCGCATGCCACTTTCATCTCTCTTTTTCACCCCAAGGAAATTGCTGCTCCTGAGGATAACAGAGACAGCCCTACACAAACCTGGCTTGGGGCAAAGTTGGCTGTGCTGCAGTGTTCTGGCATGCAGAATTAATACCCTTGACTATACCTGATCAGCAAATGGCGCCGATTCTGCACGCCAGAGCGTGGACACCACAGCTTGGCCGATAGTTGACTTAACCCCAGGTGTGTGCAGTGCTACCGCTGTTTCTGAAGCTAGACAAGGTGGATGTCACACACCACCATTGCAGGTGGTATGCGACATCCAACTCGTTTATCTTCAGAAGCAGCAACAGCATTACTCATGCCTGGGCGAAGTTGGCTAGCTATGTTGCCGACACTCTGGCATGCAGAATCGGAGCCCTTGACTAAAGCTGATTGGTGCTGCGGGAAGTGCTGTTGGCAGCATTGTTTAGATGTACTCAAGGGTGCCGATTCTGTATGCCAGAGCAACGACAACACCACAGCCTATCTAGATGACTTCGCCCCAGGCGTATGCAGTGCTGTCACTGCTTCTGAAGCTAGACAAGGTGAATGTCGCATACCACCTGCCAGGTACCAGTGTACCACCAGTGGTATGTATACCATGGGTTAAAAAGCCCTGGGATAGTCATTTCTTACAAAAACCAATAACATGTTAAAGGTTCTTTTTATTTATATTGGTGTTTTATCATATGATAGTTTTTAGGCAAAGTTGCTACATCCTTATGGGATACAACAATTGAAATTTTTCCCACCAACTCTAAGCTGGGAAAAAAAGAATTCAGCTGTTCACTTCTGCCAGTTAAGGCACAAGTAAACCAATAAAAAGGCTAGTAATACTTCTTGTTTAATAGATATTGAGTACTATGACTATGTGTACTCTCATAAGATTGTAAAATGGATCTTTTATATTCTATATTGTGTCAATAGGATTAATTCATAGCATAAAAACTTGAAAGAAAATGCTACAATTTAGCATTTATATTGTGGACTAAGAAAGTATATGCATATTTGAGGCAGACTCATCCCGCATCTTCAGGTTGAGAATGATTTCTTAAATTTGCATTCCAGTTTGGGAATTCCTAGAATTCTTCTAAATTCTAAATTCTCTGGAGAGCAATAGCGTGAGAAAATTATTCTACCCAAGAGCCAGGTGGACGAATATAAACAGTTTAAACACTTTAATTATAACTTAAGGTGTTAAGCTTAAGGAATAAATACACTAGAAAGTCAACAATTATGGGAAAAAGCTCTGCCCTTTTAGGATATCACTTCATGTAATTATTAATGTAAGGGAGCATCCAAAACCAAATTTTTCATCACCCTAACAGATGTTACTCATTCTTTCATTTTTTCATGCCATCACTTTTTTATGCTTGTACAGTTTTTCTACTCCAGCTTGATTTCTGATCAAACACGACTGTTTTCTTGGCATTGGTATGGATGTGATTTCCTATTGCTTTCCCTTGGATATTTTTTGAATTTACTAGAGTCTAAACTACTACTCTAGTTTTGGATTTCTTTTGATTCAAATACTAAAATGACCCAATTCTGCTTAACTTTTCTAGAGATCAACCAAGGTTCTGGCTCTGTGCTGCCACCTGCTAGGACACAATACATAGTTGCAACTAAATAACTGCAAGTATACTTATGCATAGCACCAACAATGTGTGTTTTTACAGTTTGCTGTTTTGAGAGAGCTTGTTATACAGAAACTCAAACCCTTTAGGAAAAAATTAACTATATAAAGCAACTTTATATCCATGTGAAAACAACATGAATTTATAAAGCTCTTAGTAATTCTTGTGAAATTTAGCATTGTCCTGCATTTTGCATTCCTAAATCTGAATATAGGTGGAAAGAAAGCCAGCCCCCTATCCTCAAGGCTTTTAAATGCTCGATAAACTGTAGAATCCTTGACAAGTAGCAATGAAAAACAAAGGAGAAAAATATAAAGTGACCAAGGAGGAGGCAACCCCATACCCCTTACTATAAATAATTGGCCATTCAAAGCTAGAGGGCATACACCTTAGAAAATAGGAATTTCTTTGGATTCTTTTCATTGCCTTTATATTTTCAAAATCGTATTTCCATTCTTGACAGTTTTATCCAGGCAAATCTTGGCAATGTTTGAGTGATTTATTTATCTCAATTCCTGGTGACAGCCACCACTTAAGTCCAAGAGTAATGCAGCAGGCAGTAGCAATTGCTTCCCAAGTATAAATGGACAAAGGTGCTTTTTGAAGGCCATGCTTCTGATTTGGCAGTCATTTCTCTTACTGAACAAGAGAAGGCAGTATATAGCTGAGGAAGATATAGAGCTCTTCCCCACTTTGGGTATACAACTATTCCTATTGAAAGGTACAAGATTTTATGGGACACATTAGCTATAATGTCCCTGACATATGCCTACAGTGCAACTATGCAAGTGCCTCCCTTACTTTGATCTAAATCTTCTGAAAGTTTTGAACCAATTGCCAATTGTGTTTATCACCATAACACAGTACTAAGATTAACATTTCTATTTTTATTTGCCCGCCTATTTTCATGGGTCTTAAACTGATGGCTTTTGTTATCCTCTTTAAAAAACTTTAATCTATAGCAAATTATGTACCTGGTGAAAGTCATGCTGTGTTGCCAACTCCAACAATATTTTGTAGCTCAAAGATTCTTTCTTTCTAATTCTGTTTTCATGTGATTTGATTGCTACATTCAACTTCCATCCTGAATTGGCTGCCAATAAAATTATGAATTATGTAGGAGTTTACATTTTTATCTTCTGAGGCAACACTATACAATTTTACCTCCAAACAGCATGTACAGATTTCCAGACAAATGCTTTTGCAAACTTATCTTTAGTGCAAACATTAATATCTTATATGAATAGAGAAATCATTTCCTGAAGTAAGGTCAGATTCAGCCACATTCTGGATGAGTGGCTTTGCAGCAACATACATTTTAATCACTGATGGAGCAAGAATGCAAGAATGCTGGTCCCAATAGTGGTGGAAAGAAGTCAATGACCGAGAAGCAGATGTTGCTACATTTCCGGATATTAGATTCCAAATTCTGTGTTCTAGTGATTGAGAACCAATCCAGTGTTGAACAAAAAGCGAGTTTCTATTAAGTCCGGAACCTGCAAAAAGCAGACAAAGGGGGAAAAATTGATCTTTACACATTTCAGCTATAGTCTGCTTAGTTTTAAAAGCAGGAGAGAGAGCACGCAGGCGCGTACACACACACACACACACACACACACAGAAGGGGGGGTTGTTTCTTTTTCCTAATTTTCGCTGACCTGCACTAAATAGAAATATAATTGAAAAAGACGGCAAAGTACAGTTGAGTTATCAAGCGCTTTAATTTCATCCCCCGTGTGCCCCAGTACTTAGCTCCGGAAAAGTGAATGGGGCCGTCGTGTCCTAACTATACTGACGAGAAGATCCCAGGGAGTTGAGGCGATTGGAGAGAGCGCGCCGGGAAGGGAAGGCGGGGGGAGCAAGCGGATAGGCGATTTTGCGACTGCTACCCAAGGAAACACCAGCATTCACTAGCCAGGGTGCGTTGGCGGGAGGCGCGCCCTCTCCCTTGCTCGTTCTCTTTAATTCAACTCCTCCCCCCGTGGTTGTGGCTTTTCCTTCCATCAAAAGCCCGATCAGCAACGGCAGTCTTTTGGTGGGGGGCGGGAATCTGAAAGAGAAAAAGAGAAAGGAAGAAAAAAAGAAAGAAAGAAAAAAGAAAGAAAGAAAGAAAGAAAGAAGGAAAGAAAGAAAGAAAGACACCAATTTTCCCTTTTCTGTCGGCTTCAAATACGGCAGGGTCGGAAACTTCTGTGGAGTTACTGGCGTCTTTTCTTATAAAACAAATATTTAAAAACAATTTAAAAATCGACAGCGTCCCCCTTTCAATTTTTTTTCCTTCTGTTTTGTTCATTTCCCTTTTGCCTCAAATCAGCGTTGCTTTGTTTTGTTTTCCCCAACCGCTTCCTGGGAAATGGGAAAAGTTACTAGCTGGTACCAAGGGTGGCATTTCGCTTTGGTCGCCGCTCGGACCTGGCTTTTGATCCTTACTTTTGGCTCTATCGGAGCAGACATCACTTGCCGATCGTGCCGCCGGCAGGTGCAGCTACAGCCGCATCAACCAGCCCAAGGATTATTAATGAACTTGAGGACGGCACGAGCAGGGGACGAGGTCGGAGAGATACCTGTGGATAAAAGAGGTGAGAAGCCCGCGGTCGGCGGGCAAGAGGCGGTGGATGCCGGGAGTCCAGTCTTGGCTGCTTCTGCTGGGGATAAACGTGTCGGGATGGGATCAAAGGGTTGGATGGGACGGAACAAAGTGACCGGCGAGCTCCCAGAATTTCCCCCGATCCGCCCCAGACTATCCCCTCCTGATGTTGACAGCCACACCTGCAAAAACTTAGGCTCGGCTCCCGCTCTATTTCCAGCGGGGAGCGGAGGGCGTCGGTGGTTCGGTTCCGAGGCCGGCCGGTGGGGCAGATCGGCGCTCCTGGGCCTGCGGAGAAATAGCCGGAACTATCGGAGGAGGCGGTCGAGTCGGAAGCCCAGAGGAGCCTCGGCTGAAAGAGGCGCGCAGCTGGAAAGCGGCGCACGGGCAGCGCCAGAGCAGCTGCTGGCAAAAGCCACGCGCTTCCGACAGGAAGAACTCAAACTGACGAGCACAACCTTTGCTCTCACTGGAGATTCGGCGCATAACCAAGCCATGGTGCACTGGTCGGGCCACAACAGCAGTGTGAGTAGCCATAACAATTAAGCAACAGACCCACAGTGCACAGGGCAGGGAGATGGCGCTCTCCCAGCAAGCATTAAACCCTTCCCTGTTATTTGCTTCCCAGCAAGATGAAACCACCTTTCCCTTTCCTCTATGCTGAAATGATGGTGTTGATGATGATGAATGCAACAGCAATTGATCATAACAGCAGTAGTAGTATTAGCTCCCTTTACAGGAGTTTCTTTTTTTTCTTTTTACAGTCATATGTTTGCTGTATCTGAAGTGGTTTATAAGGCATCCTTTTCCAAGCAGAAAGTTTCCTGTTCTCCTTGGTACTGCAAGGTGAATTGCATTTACCAAGAAATACAAATCTAAAAGAAAAACTAATTTTTTAGAAAGCTAAGACTTTCACATGTGACCTAATGTGGGATAAGCAAAGCAAAAGTGAAAGCATTTCATATTTCAGTCCAGATATATTTTCTTGGTATCACAAGGTAACAAATGTCAAAATTTAAGGTTTAAGAATTTGAGGATAAGCAATGGAAATGTAATAAAGTATCCTGTTAGGAGTTGAAGCTCTCTATCGACTGAGTAGTGTGTACTGATTGCTATATACTCTTATGCTCTGTCTATCCATTCCTATTCAGAAGATATTTATCTTTATTTCTGTCCATGAATAAGCCAATATTTTCTTTTCCTTTTTACACTTTCAAAAATATTAACTGCTGTATACAGTGTATACAATGTATACAATTATCTTCCTGGTGCTGGGACACTAGGTCAGGAAGTGTTTTTCATCTGTATACTGTCACCAGTTCATTATTTCCCTAGTTTTCATTTAAGAGAGGATGTCACCTACAATAAAAGATCATTAAGGCTCAGTGCTGATCAGACTCTCACCACTGTTATAATCTCCTTTAGATTGTCCCTAATTCCTTTCCCATTCCTTCAAAATCCTTAAGAGAGCATCGGTTTTCAACTCAAGGGTCAGTCAGTTTTTGCCTTTAGCAATATGTATTCTTTCGGGTAGAAAACCAGAGTTTTCATCTCACCTGTTCTTGGGTTTATCCCTGTGGGTCAAATGGGATTATGTCTGGTAATTCAACTCTTGCATTGTAAGTATCATTACAAAAAGTAATTCTAGCTTTCCAAGGTATCCTGTGCTGCTGTGATGAAGATCAATCCAAATGAATAGAGCTATTGTTTATCATCAATATTTTGCAGATTGAATTTTGTTTTTTGGAAGAACTTTTTAAGGAGAACTAGGATAATGCAGGCTGGGGAATCGCTATATAACTATGAGAAATTAAGGAGAGACAAAGAAATAGAAAAGACCCAAAAAAATGAGATAAAGTTGACTCTTATTTAAGATTATATCATTTATTCACAGACTTCTTTACCTGTCATTTATATTTTTTTCTATTATCAGTTTGTTTATTGTAAAAATGGAAAAGTTATTGATCTGACCATTATAAAATCCCTTTTTGTATGAATATATTAGAAAATATTAATTTTACTGTGACCATTTAGTATTCATATGTATGTCACCAGCACTTTTAGCGGACTTATACTTCATTGACTAAACTGTAATCTCATAAGCTTTTCAAAAACTTTTTGATCAAACCATACAAGCAAAAATCCTGCTTTGCTTGTAGTTTTATAGGACTTTTCCCTTTTTACTCACTTTGGCTATCAAATGTCTGATACAAATCCATTAAAATCAATCCAGCATGAACGGCAGACTTCTAAAGCTGATAGAACAAGTTTGTCATTGCTTAAACAAATGTCTTCATATATTGCAACTTAAAAGTGGAATAAATTAAAACAAGGTATAATTCTGATTACTAAACTTAAAATTTTCCAAATTTCTTATTTCTCTTCATTGGTCATTTCCAAGGCGGAGGGTGTTCTTCATTTAATTGGTTGTGTCCTTTAAAGCATGAAGTATTTGAAGGTATTTCTACATAGAAGATATCAATCTTCCCTTTTATAGTTATATCCTGTATTTCTTCACTAGATATTCAACACAGGGCATCATTTGAATAATGTAGAATTGTGAGCTTCAGTCATTCCTTTAATGGTTTCTCAGTGAATAAAATGAAAATGGTGCTGAGTCATTCTGAAGAAAAGTCTTTTGTGATATCTACTACAATCTTAAATGATTTTGTTTTAAAGTGAAAGTGACATGTTGCCTGCAATTTCTCATGTTAAGATTTTAAAATAAAATTCATTGTTGGCCACTTTCTTTTAGGCAAATAGGACAATCTAAGGATTAATTTATGTAACAAAACTATAGCTGAGTTTTGTATCAATTGTTGAGCAGTTGTTTTGTCTCTACAACCATTATTACAAGCTTGGTTTTTAGCAGATGTCATAGTGGCACCAGGACTGATGTAGTCTGGAATTTATTTCCCTTCTTAACATGTGCTTTATCTTTATATCTCACCAGGTCACTCCACATTCAAATTCCATTTACTAATTGTCTAGTCTGAGAAAAGTTGTTGCTTCAATATTTATTAATTTTATTGCAAATAAAATGTAAACATTTGCATTCTCATTACCCAGACATTTTAGGATACTTTTGTTGCATTGATAAAGTACATCTGGAAGATATTTTATATTAAATACAGGTTTGTTTTGAGATGTGATTTGTATGTGATATGTATGAAGAACCAGCCTGGATTAGATTACATTCTTCTCTTGCCCAGTATTGGATTATCATAATGGCCAACCAGTGCCTATGCTAAATCAACAAGTAGACCTGAATACAATAGCACTACACCACATATGTTTCTCAGTAATTGATATTCATAAGAATAGTTCTTCTATTACAGGGCATAATATATAGCTGTCATGACTGCTTGGCGTTTTGATTGTTTTATCCATCATAATTTTTTCTAATATATTTAGTTGTATGGCCATCACTATATCTTGCTGGTGAAATTGAGAGACTAATGGTATACTTTAATACATTTTTATTATCACTGATTAACCATAGCTGTCTATATGACACATTGAATTAATAGATGAGATATTTTAATGAAATAATGAGAGACTTCCACCTAGTTATCTTTGGAAATTTGTCCTCTATACACAAAGAAGCATTTGGATTTACTGCTTGACAAGTAGTAGACCTGATTGTAAGGTTTAAAATAAACATTTGACTGCCCAAAAGGAATCCAGAGAAATGTGTTTAAGTGTTTAAGAAACCAAGTGTAACTGTCAAAGTTGGTAGATTAAATTTAACTAATCTGTACTTTTTTGTAGTGATATTAGGAAAATTCATGAATGTGTATGTGTGTTTAGGTAGTATTTTAAAAGCTTGTATGATAATATCTGTGAATGGTTCCTTTTTGAAAATCTGGAGAATGTTGCATAAATGGTAAATATTAACAGCCACTATTGTCTCCAGAAAGTCTACTTTTGGAGAAACCTATATTTAAATCCTATTTCAGCTATGAAACTTTGAAAATATCACATCATTCAATGAAGCTTACTTCACATGGAGGAAAGTATGTGTGTGAAATCTTTGGAAGAAAACTGAAGCCAAAAGTGATAATATCTCAGGTTAGTTAGCTAAGATGGTAGTAATTATTGAAAGTACACAAGGAAGGATATGAGTATTGTGATTGAATTTGCTTTTCTGTTGTATATTTGATTGCAATTAAATGTAGAAATGTTGGGTATTAAGGTTATACCCGTGACCAGGCTTACACGTCTTTCTTAGAAGAAGAACACAGCCAGTACAATATTGTGTCTCTTGTCACTTCTTCATTTTTGTTGTCTATTCTCTTGACAACCATGTATTTTGAGGGAAAACCTCTGTCCTGTGGTGTCTACAAAGGCTTTCCAGCTGATATCAGCCTTTTGAGGTAGACCAGGTCAGGAAATAAAGTGCATTTATCACCACCACATTTCACAAATGTGTGAAATTCTCCTGGCTTCTGGCATTTTATTTTAGTGGCAGAGTGGTCAAAAGGTTTGAGTAAATGTTTTGTTTTTCATTTTGCAGCAATCTCTCCAACAGTTAGGCAGACTTACTATGCTTCAATTAAATCCCAAGAGAAGATGTCATGATAGAATGTCTGCTTGGAGGCTTTTTCGATTTAGGAAGATGGAGAGATGTGTTAACATCAACAACCTTTTCTCTACCTTTCAGTAATAATGTGAACTCAAAATGCCAGCCAAATGAAATTCTAAAAATATTCTAAAGTACCCTGAGAATAAGCAATTAAAATCAAAGACTGTTTTGCAAAAGAACATCTAGAAACTGGATAATGAAATTTTAGCACAGTACTTCTCTTCTGCAATGGCTGATAAGAATAGCAATGCCAAATATTTTCTCATTTTAAGCTTGACTCCTGGTGACTATATAGACCATGTAAACCATTCCATGAAAGAATCTGACATGTCCAGATAACCTTTTGAAAACTTTGAAGCAGGTGCACTGAGTGAGCAATTATTCTGCTGCTTTGTGGAGTAATCCAGATGGACATTTTTTTAAAAAAAATTGCCAGCAAAACACCTTGCTGAACAATTTACACAAGCCTGATGAAGAAGAAAATATGGAAGGTAGCTTGAATCTTAGTGCTCACTCTCTGGTCTCCTTGTTGCATGAACATGTCCCACTAATCATTTGTATGGCACACTCATGTTGCTTCCATTTCAACCTTCTCATAGTTGCCTTTAGTAGTCCCACCAATTTTTGTGGTAGATTCATGCTCAATCAATGATAGAGTGATGTGGTTTCTGACACAATCAGGGATGAACTCTTGGATAAATATTTCATATTGCTATGAATTTCTTTTGTTCCATGGGACCTGCCCTTCAATTTAGCTTGCACTTCAAATGAGACTGGACATTTGGCTTCTGTAGAAGCATCTGACCAGACAATGCTGATTCTTTCTGAAGCACACAGTAAGTCTTTTGTAAACTTCTTATAAACAGAGCTAGATTCTGCTGTCTGTATGAGGCTGGTTCTATCACAATCAGATATGCTACAGGTTTTCAGAGCTACAAGATAGGACTTCACGTGACAATAATTTTACTGTTTTATTTATTCTTGTGGGGAGTGATGACACAGTTTTGCCTGTTCTCCTATAGCTTCATGACTGTCCATAGGCTACTTCCAGGACCTGCCGGTCACAAGGATAGACCAGGACTTCCTGCTATAAATGCCATTACCTTGCAGCATTAGTTTGAAGATAGAACATACCTGTTACCAATCATTCTCTCCCACTTTACTGTACAACTTTTCTTTGTACCTGCAACCACTCTTTCTGAAGATAACTAGAATGATAGACCACAGTTGTTAAACTTCTCCACACCTGTAGCTTATTACTCAGGTAATTTGACACAGGACTATATCTAATGTTTCAGTCACCTGCCTATACTCATCTAACCTCATCCATCCATATTAGAGAATGATTGATGGTGACCATCTTGCTGATAGATGATTGTAGGAAGAAATAAAGCCAGAGAAAGTCACCAAACACTTTCCTTAAATTGTTGCACCTTAAAATCTTAAGAATTGCATCAATCACCAGTCTTGTTAGTGAGTAATCATGGCAGTAGTTTTATTCTAGTTTGCTTTAGGACTAGCCATATGGCTTGCCCTTAGCTTGTGATAAACTACAGATAAAGTATGGAATATTTACACTATTTAATAGTAAGTGTTCTGTTATCCTTTCACACAGGTCAGTGCAAACAGTTGTGATTGAAATGATTTTGTGGGAACCCTCCAAATTCTGGTTCACTGCACTATAGATAAAAGTGGCAATTTTTTCTGGGATTGAATTCCAGGGCCTAGAAAAATTCAAGCTCCTTTCTTTTTGTGATGGTTTGACAGTTTCTCTTTTTTTAAGACATCTGCATGAGCATGATTTGGCAATAATAAAGATGAATGAAGGTTTCCATATCACTGGGGTCTTTTTTATATACTTCATGTATTGTGTTTATTATTGCAATTTGCCAAGTGAAAACTGAAAATACAAAGGAAGGGAAAATAGAGCATTGCTCTATTTCATAATAATAAATTTCAAATATAATCCCATAATTAAACTTTATTATTTTGTAATTAAATTTACATTGATGCAGTGTGTTTGAGACTGCTTTTTTTTTTTAAAAAAAGCGAGAAGCTGTAATCATGCTCCAGAATTCACATGTTGTGCAATTATCATTGTTTATAGAACAATATAAATTTGATTATATACTTCTCAGGCATATTTTTTTTAAAAAACAACCCATAATTTCCCCCATCCTATTAAGACTAATAGAATTACATGAAAAAGAATGAAATATTATATTGCATGCTTTAAATAGAGCATTATTACTAAAATTAAGTTTTAAGACTGTAAGAACAGATTACTCAGCCACTCAGCTAAACAAATAGCCTCTCAAAATAGTTACTGAACACTGCAGTGGTAAAGTA
>JANHFO010008713.1:90777-105530 GCA_032468095.1 Pareas carinatus | reverse complement strand
CCTCGATAGTATGGAGGGCCATTGCCGTGAAAAAGAGCACTCCCGCAATGCATGGAGTTGAGTCGCCGTATAGTGATGCATAATCCAAATAACAATCAATAAAATAGACCGTGTAAATGCATAAATAAGAGTCTCGAAATGGGGGGGGGGATATCAAGAGCAAGTCCAGGTTCAGGCGTCATGATGGTAAACCAAGATGGATTTCTTCCTCAGTTGCAGTGCAGTAGTTATACACTTGCCACTCCTTGTAAATTGATTCATTCAGTTGTAAATTATGTTCTATTAAAATTTGCTTTTTAGTTTAGATTTCTAAGATGTTTGAACATTTCTTTCGGGGAACAAGATCCTGAGGAGATGTAGTTTGTCCAAGCAATTCTATAGTATGAACTATCCCTCTCTCTTCATAAACTGCCTTTTTGATTCTTTTATTATCATTTTTTCAGAGAACGAAAGACAGAGAATTTGGATTTTTTTTCTTGTTTGAATGCATGCAGGATTTAAAAGGATGTATTTGAGAGAACTGGGGATTCTTTCATGACCTAAAGATTGAGCTGTAATAAAAAGAATTTGCAGTTTTTAAAGCATTCATTTGAAATGGACATTTATGAGTAAAGGTGAAATATCAATGCAACAAATAAATAAATATACTTACTAGAATCAAAGATTCAGTGTTTTCCTGAAATAATTCACCTTTAAAATGGAAAAGGAATTTTAGATTTACTGGGAAAGACAGTAAACCAGGAGGGATGGTGATAGATTTTTTTTTTTGAAGGGGGGTATCTAATATGCCTTGAGGAAAAGGAATAGTCTTCAATTCAAGGTTATCTTTCAGTGAGCATGAGTGATATATTTTTGAGCAACAACCATATCTGTCTAAATCAAGGTTTAGATAAGTATGATAAATATTTATGACATGGATGCAGAGATTAGGTGTGCCAACATTTGAACCAATCATCTTTGATCTACAAGTAGAATTTTTGGAATTTATGCAGCCCTGATAGGAAATAAGGTTGAATAAAAATTTAGAAAAAAAACACAGTGGTATATAATAACCTGGAAGTAGAGCTCATCGTGCTATTGTAATAAAAACTATCCCATATTCATACTCAGCTCATACTCAGCTCAGATGAAAAAGAAAACAGAGTTCCACAAGCAGGATGATGAACTCATACTTTGCATCACTCACTCACTCACTCAAGTTATCCAACTATTTTTTGTTTAATATGTGGAATTAATTCAGTTTAGGCTGTTAGTTAGTTAGTTAGCTTAATGGGTGTGTGTATATAGAACATTATAAATGATAGTTGTAAATTATGAATAACTATATCTTATGAATGCACCCCAAGATGAAATGGCAAGGCTGTAATATAGCTATAGTAATCACAGAAGTAAGTGTTGCATCTCTAAACTTGGCATTCTGAAACATCCTTCATTATATAGCAACCTTATCAAATCCTCTTTCTTTATTAGTGAGATTACTATACTACCCTTCCTCAATGCCCAATGCACTCATCCCTCCATATTTTTAGCCCACAGTAACTACCCTGTGGAATAGTCAGGCTTCCAAGGCCGAAGGTAAGCTAGAACCTACATCTTCCCAGTCCTACTCCAAAGCTCGTCTTTTCTTCTTGAAAAAAATGATGCACACTTACTGAAGATCATCAATTACTTTGACTGCCTACCTTGAAAAAAGTACATTCATACATATGCGTTATCCATTTTCTAAAGGTCAATGTTGCAAGATATGAACATGATGAATAGGAAAAAGTAATGTATAGGTTTATATTAAGCTCTGTCAGTTAGGAAGGGAAAAATATAGTTATTTGGGGAGATGGAGGGAATGTCTTAGTCACAAGGGAAGGTATAGATCCAGCAGCTTACTACAAAATAAAAGGCTGGTACAAACTATTCTCCATTTGTTTTCCTGTGTCAGATCACCTATTTCATATTATAGTGGTTTCTGGAGTTTATCACAAAGACCCTGATTTGCAATACATTGACTGTTCACACCTTGTGTTAAGACATTTTTAGCCATGATTTGCTGAATAAATTGCATTTTACTAGTTTTACGCAAGTTGAAACAAGAAACTATAATTTGGATTTGAGTCCATGTGTGGATCCAACCTTGATGGCTAATTTAGTAAACTGTGGCTAAAGAAGCAATGGCTTAGTACAGCCTTCTCTTGTATAGTAGAAACATCATGGGAAACAGCCTTCATTCTAAGGAATTAGAAAAACTACACTTTTAATGATGGGAATGGGGACAAAAGCACACTAGGGAGTAAATGGATTTCTTTGTGTGTGACCTAGCAGGCCTCAAAGAAAGCAAAAAACAGTACATGAATATTCTGAATTTCATTTAAGCGCTCCAGCTTTGCAGTTACTCAGCTGGTATGTTACAGGACCCTAGTTGTCTTTTTATTCTTCGTTTATTCCGCAGAAAATAATTAACATAGCTTGTTTAAAGAGAAAAAAAATGTTCACACTAGTTTTGCTCTTGTTGTTCAGTCATTTGCTATCTGTGGTTAAAGAGTATTAGCTTTTCTTTCCTCCTGTCAGGAAAGCCAATAATGCAACAATGGGAAGAGGAAACAATCACACTAACTCACATCAATGAAAAGAAAACCATTATAAGTGAACAGAAACCTGGAATGGAGAAGAAAGACACCCAACAAAGAGATAATGCAGACAATATATCACATGCTGCATGTGACAAGTTTCTTACTTGTTCCTTTAGAAGCCTATTGCCATTTGTTTGTGTTGTACTGACACTACCAAATGCATGTCACAGAGAAATGAATCAGGTGAAGCTTTCATATGATGTAAAGATCAGTCATTGGCCAGTATTATATTTGATTATTGGATGTTGTATTCTGGTTTCTTAATCGAGCACAGTAAGACTGGAATGTATAATTTCAGAAAAAAATGAGAAATAAGCGATGGGTACCAGAATGACAGCAAAGAGATCCAGAGAAGTGGTCTTGCTGCTATCCTGTGATTATTTGAACTTTGACAAATTCCTGCATATATTTTTATGAAAATTTAAACTTCTAGGACTCAGTAATCTAGAACTGTAAAAATATTTCTGTGTTTAAATAACATGCAAATCATTGTTTGCACAATTTTAATTTAACAGACATAATAAAAGCATTATCACAAATCAGACGAACCAGATTATGGATTAAATATGTGTGAATTTAGCTAATGTGATTTAGGTTATGTCTGAAGCTAGTTAATATTATTATCTTTCTTAGAAAAAGCTGGATCAGACAATCTTAACTAATATTACTTAAGCAATTAAATAAATTGTTTTTATCTAGACAAAAATGGATGGAATTTTATTTCTATTAAACAATTTCTCCACCTTTGTCTAACTGAGCAGTATTAGTTTTGGGGAAGGACAAAACAAATGAAATTATAAAAAGGAATATAACCCAAGAGCTTGAACAAGGATTATATGCTGTACTATGAATACAGTCATTAAAGGGAGAATGGAAAACCAGGCATTAGGCATTGGCACAAGGTCATGCTAATTGGAAAGTTACCCAGAGAGATCAATTAAATGAAAGAGCAAAATGGAAGGTTTTGAATATGAAGTGTTGAGGAGTCATACTAGAAGGAATTGGCTTGGTTGTTCATGAAAAAACAAAAGGCTGATCAATCATGCAGAAATTGGAAGATTTTCTTCTTTCAGGAAGTTTAAAAAGAGAAAAGGAACTAAAAGAAAGTAGCAATTGACATCTGCATGAACTGTACCAATTGTGATGGGTAGGATGGAATGGGTGGGAAAATCTGCTTTTTCTCAAAATTCAGAAAGTGTGCATAGGGTTTTGTCTTCTGAAATTAGACTCCTATTCTCTTAGCATAAAATTTGTTTATGGAACTCAGTGCTGCAAGAAGCTCCAGGGCAATTAGCCAATTACTAAGCAAACAGGCTACACATTTTCCTATTGCCCATATTTATTACTAAGAGCTTATAAAAATTTAAATAATAATAAATAGTTTTATATTTATTTATAACTGGTACAGAAGGGGATAGGATATTCATCTATTTTCCAAAGTTTGAATTCAGCAGAGATTATTTTTATAGCTTAAAATTTTCCATTTTACAGTGACTGTACATATCTAGCAGCATGAAGTACTTTTCTGGGTTGGAAAGTCCACCTATTTGCCTCAGATCAGTGGTAAGCAGGACAGTTACAGCTCTATTACAAAAGTTATACAAAAATTAGCGTCTTTGTTCATTGGTTCCACACAGGATGCCAAGGCACAGTTTTCTTAACTATGGTTTATTGACTACCCCACAACTGGTTGTAGTAACATATTGAAATAAGCATAGCTTCAGATTTACAGCCTACAGTGGCTGGATTTATTCAACACATTAAACTAAATCAAATACAGCGCAATGTGTAAACCAGCTAATTAATCAGCAGAATGTTTATGGGCATGAACTATGATCTTGCAACATCAGATATTTCATTTTCTTGATCATCCTTTGTTTGCATGTGTGTGGTATAGACACATTTGATTGTCTCACATTTAAAAGAGTTCAACGGTGTTAGTACAAGTTTTTATGATGCTATAAATACAGTGTTTGCTATTCAGAATAACACTTCAGGTAAAGTTTCCACAATAGTACATTTTCCAAGGTCGTATTTGATGTGCTACTGTCAGACTCCCTTTCTCATATCTTTTCATTGATGAGTGAATAGTTCTGTTTAGTTGTGGGATCTCAATTAGCTTAAATTGCAGTATATTTTAATTAAATGTAGGAGAAAGGCAGCAAACACTGTTATATGTTCTGTATCATTCATGAGAAACAGGCATAGCAGATTGGGGTTGGTATGCAGCAAGACTGATGGTATAAAAAATAAACTCATCTTGTCATTAATATTTGATCACTGTCATTTTCCTGTTTCTTCTGCCATTATATTTATAGCATTTCTTACACTACTTGAGAATGACTCAATCTAATGAGATCTGTTAGGAGGACAGAGAAGCAAACTTGACTACAATAGATTTTTGATTGATCTTTATTGATAATTATGACAACCAAGGCACCGTTAATATTTCACAGACACTTGAATTCCTAATACTATACATTTCATTTTATAATCCAAACCAAAAGATGGTTCAGTTGCTACTGCATATTCTTGAAATGAGGGCTTATACATGTTTCTAACCCTAAATATGAAGAATTTACCAGATCTCGAAAAAAATGAGAAGCAGCGGAGGTGCTTTGTGAATCTCAGTGATGTCTCTTCCTGTTAAGGCATTTCTCATTCCTTGATAAAGCATGTATTACTGTACTGTTCTGAGTTGTCTCTTTTTTTTACTTCTATGGTGAGATTACCAAAATCACGGAATAGCTGCACTTCTATGAATCTAGATGTTAATCAAGTAGGCCACATATGGTTGCTGCCAATCTGGCCAATAACTGGGTATCGATCTCCAATATTTTCATAAATCATGATTAACAAAAGCTTTCATCTTGTTTCTCCGGAAGTAAAATAAAAATATTTTGTAACATATATACACACCTTTTTATATGACTACATGTTTAAAGAGATATTGTATCAAATTTGTATTTTAAGAGCTTTTATAGACCCAGTTCTGTGGTCAGCATCAGGATAGTGACAAGCCATTCTGAAATCTTACTATATTTAGTGGCAAGTGAAAGGAAAAGAGTTATAAATAACATGTAGTGTATATCAGCATCAAGCTGTAGAAAATGAATGTCAATACTTTTGTCTTCCTGGAAATGAACTAGTGAAACAGAATATAGAAAGTATTGTGGGATTCCTCCCTAAAGACAGTCTACACTGGTGGTGCAGTGGTTAAAATATAGTATTGCAGCAAACTCTGCTCATAGCCTGGCATTTGATCCTGTTTGGGGATCAAGGTTGACTTTACCACCCATCCTTCCAAGGACTAGCAAGAAGCCAAAAGCACCAGCCTGAAGATGGCAAGATGGCAAGTGAGACCTTGCCGAAACATCGCCAAGAGACTTTCCACTCTACACGGGAAAGGACCCAAACACACCAGGACCTATATTCCTGTACCTGTGAAAATCTATGAAAACAAACAGGCCTCATCTCATTCTGTCACCCCTTTTTCTATAGTCTCTTCCCTAATTCTAAGTATCAAATCATCTCAAATTCAAATCATGTCAAATTTCTAATTATTATGAAATAAGTAAATTCAAATCATGTCAAATTTCTAATTATTATGAAATAAGTAAAGGACCAATCAATTCTTTTTTGCTTTCATTCAGCTGATTTATATGCTTGAGGTCAATGGGTTCCAACAGGAATACTGTACCACTTTCATAGAAAAATATCTGCTTTCCCAGCACTTCATTCAGGGTCTTTATGAATTTTTCATGTCTTGGTACTGACATTTCAGCAAGTCACATTAAGAATTTAGTTATAATATCATTCAGGTTCTTAATTGGCTTTTGTTCTTTTCTTTCTCATTTTCTTGTCTCTTCTAAGCCATTTGTAGGTATGTAACCTTGGATGTGTCACTGAGCGGCTAAAACTAGACATTGGTGCCAAAAACTTTGTCCGGCCATGCCTAAAGAGAAAAATCTCTGTGCAAATTGGCTGTGGTAGAATAGAATAACAGAGTTGGAAAGGACCTTATAGGTCATCTAGTCCAACCCTCTGCTCAAGCAGGAGGCCCTATGCCATTTTTGACAAGGAGCTATTCAGTCCCTTCTTGAAAACTTTCAGTAATGAAGCACCCACTACCTCTGAGACAAACTTTTCCATTGGTTGAATGGAAATCTCTTCTGTCAGTGACAGCCCCTCAAATATTGGAACAATTCTATCATGTCACTGGCCGGTCCTTCTCCTTACTAGACTAGCTATGCTCAGTTCTTGCAACCGTTCTTCATATGTTTCACCCTTCAGCCCTCTAATCATCTTTGTTGCTCTTATCTGCACTCTTTCTAGGATCTAGAGTAGAGATGGGGAACCACAGTGGGCACACAGAGCCCTCTCTGCTGGCACGCGAGCCAAGTCACCCAGCATCGCTCCAGAGTTGAGTAGGCTCAGAAAGAAGTAGCAGTGCCAGCAATGACATTACGGGGCCATGCACATGCTCAGAAAGAGAGTAGTGGTGCCAGGCAATGACATCATATGCCCCAACTCATTAGTCGCAACTCATCCAGGCACTCAATGTCTAAAAGTTTAGCCATCACTGGTCTAGAGTATTGATGGATCTATTTATCCTGTTTATCTTGAGTGTAACAAAGAGTAGCACATACTTTGTGTTTGTGTCTATTAAAAAGATCAGGCTGTAAATATGCTTATGCTTCATTGCAAATTTAAAAAAAGGTTGATTTGAATCCATGTAATTTTCTTTGATGGCTAGATGTTGACAGAGGTCCTGAACTGAACTTGAATTTCAGAATTGTTCTTTCAGGTGGCTTCATTTTCAAGCATATATTTTATTTAAAGCTTAATTTAGGATTTTTTCCCTCCTGTATGAGCTTTGGGGAGAATAGGTTCATGTGCACCAGAGTCTGTTTTAATTATTCAACCTTTGTATTTTGTCTTTTCATACTTTTTGTCTCATACCCGTTCTGCTGTTTTCTTTTAAAGTCTGTTCTGATCAGCCATGGCAGTGTTCAAAGACATGATTTCCCTCCCCACAGAGCCATGATGATAAATCTTCTTGGCGTCTATGTAACAATTTCATCTTCAAAGTGTTGCATGCTGTAAATAATTCATTCCCTTGTTACCATGTATGAGGCAGGTAGGGAACGAATGTGAGATCCATTTCATGGCTACAGAAGAAACTGGTAAACGACAGGGGTGCTAGAGATTTTCAAATAAAGTGAGCTACATTTATGTTTCTTTTTTTAGCAAGTAAAAAATTTAATAAAATCAATTTAACTTTCTTGTTATGTGTAGTAGTAGAACTGGCAACTTTTTCTGATTTGTGAAACTGTATTTGGTTGTTTCAATAAAAATCATATCTAAGCATTTATCCACAGTAAGTGATAGCCAGCTATCAGGTAAGAACTGATTGCTTAAATGTTGCTATGCATATTTTATCTCTATGAATATAATGACACCATTATATTCATACCTTTGTAGAAATAGTTTCAAGTGGGTTCACGACTTAACTTATATTTATAGAATGGCAGAGTAAGACCACCAATAAACTCCAAGTCGTAATCCCACCCATATGAATCAGCATTCAAGTGCCAGTTGGGTGAAATAGATTGTTCGAATTTCTAAGGACGATTTACTTCAGCCCATTTAACATTTGAAATGAGGGATTTATGAAACTGGTCTCTGTGTTAAATAAGACACTTTAAAGTAGTGAAAATTGCATATGCATGGATTTATAGTTATGAATTGAAAAATAATTTGGGGTACAGATAGTCCTTGTCTTACAACCATTCGTCTAGTGACCAAGTTACAATGACACTGAAAAAAGTAATTTATGATTATTTTTCACACAACCGTTGCAGCATCCATGTGGTTATGTGATTGACATTTGGATGCTTGACAACTGACATTTATTTATGACGGTTGCTGAGCCCTAAGATCATGTGATCCCCTTTTGCAACCTTCTGACAAGTAAAGCCAATGAGGAAGCCAGATTCACTTAGCAGCCATGTTACTAGCTTAACAACTGCAGTGGGTCACTTAATAACTGTGACAAGAAAGGTCATAAAATGGAACAAAAGTCACTTAACTGTCTTGCTTAGCAATGAAAATTTTGGGCTGAATTGTGGCCTACCTGAATTTATCTAAATTGAGGACTACCTGGATTTGTTTCTAAGAGCTGTGTTCCTGAACTCTGCAAAACACTAAACTTTGCAAAAGCTAACAAGTGTTCCCTCGATTTGATTAATTGGAGACCACAAAATTTGGCACCTACTTGTATGTGCCAAGTAAACATTATTTAGCTGTTATGCTAAAACTAAGCATTGAATTCTACGTTATCAGTGTAAGTGGAGCCTAATGAACTATCAGAATCATTATCTGCCTTATATTCAGCAGTGAGGGAAAAAGTTTGGTTGTGGCAAGAATCATAGCAGTGGAAAACTACCCACCCTGTAACACACAAATTAATTCTGCAATTTTTGTGGGACAGTGCTTCATTCTGTGCAACAATTGAACTGGAAATTAATAGGGTCAGCTGCTTATAGGTTGCAGTAGTGAAACATAATGTTGTTCCCTTCATTATAGGGAGAAAGGAACACAGTACCCAAATCAAACCAGTTATAGACACCATATATTGGGAAACCTTTAGCTGACTTCTTACTATTGTTTACAGAAAACAAATATAGAGAATAAGCTATGCCATTTTTAAGGGTCCTTTGCTTTGCTGAAAGAAATATTTGCTTTGATCCATATGCCATTGCTTCTAAAACCACAGCAAAGTAACTGCAGCGATCAGTTCAGGCTGAAGGGCTTGTGAGGTACTGAAAGCATTGATTGAGTCTGCCAAGTGATACAAAGCACCTGATTGAGGCAGAATCCATCAGTTCAATGACACAAATCATTTCCACTTCACAATGAGACAAATTGTAGCACTTCTGCATCTTGCTGGGTGAATTGTGGCTATTTTGCAGATTCCTGCTTGGAGGCAATTTTGTCTCCAGTTGGTTAATTAGCTATCTAGTATAGTTTTGTCCAGTGTGATTAGCCAAGGCTGTAGAGAGTCACAGGCAAAGTTATTTTCTCTCATTTTGTTACCTAATATTTTAAAATGAGCATGGTTAGAAATAATCACTGGACGTTGGATACATAAATAAGGTTATGTATATCAGCGGTAATCCAATTTATGTCAGTGCTGACTATATTCATAAATATATGTTGTTCTCCATGGGTCTGATTTTTTATATCCCTAGTTGCTGTCATTTGAACTTGTTTTTGTACATACTTTCTCTGTGCAACTGCTTCCAATATATGGGATTTTCTTATATACTTTTGGTATACTTCACTTTAAAAAATGCTTATCGAATTAAACATTTTATGCACTTCCCTGAATATATGCAGATTTTTTGAAGATTTTTTTTCAAACATATGCAGATTTTTAGGTAACTTTTTAGGTAACTTTTATGACTTTCTAAGCCAGAATGACATATGACAGCTGACTTCTTTCATTTCTGCTACCATTATGGAGGGACATTTCAACAGTGGTCTATCTTCAACTGATACACACTTTGATGAAATTATGGTACTGCACTGAAGAACAGTATAGCACTAAAATCAGTCTTTTTACAGGATACATGCAACTTTTGTATTAAATGGCCACTTTAGAAGTGTGGTTTATACTAACTGTCCAACGGTGGTGAAAATATGTGTAATTTGCAAGTCAATCATTGAAAGCCATTAAAATATGCTATTTGCAATATTTTCCATTTTTTAATATTAGCAAATAAATTAGAAACTATACTTTTAAGTCCTAAAGTTTCAGATTTCATCTGCATTTCTGTGTGGACTAGATACAGCAACACTTTTCCACTATTTTTTTGAAAAACTTATGATTCTCATTTGAAACTCAAACCCAAATTTGCCTGGGCAGATACAATTTCATTAAGGAACAAATAAAAGACCCAAAATAGCTCTCATTAATTTAGGATTAATTTAGGATTATCACAGAAGCCTGAGAACTATTGTAGAGAAATGAAGCATTGTGTTAGAAAATTGTAACTATCTTTTCCCATGTCATCAGTAAAAACAGAAAGCCCAGATTTGTTACTCAACACAGCTCTATAATTTGCAAATAGATTTGTTTCTATAAAGTCACTGTTTGAATCTTTTCTTGGGAACTCAGGTTTCACTGCTGAACAATGAAAAAGAGAAATATAATACTGTTTCATCATGTGAGAGATAATTCTGATTATGAAAAAAATATGTAATAAAAACAAAATATGATCAATTGACAAGGAAGAGTCTGCAAATCCAGTTACACATGACAATATGTTGCTTTGGAAGAATAATATGGAAGGCTAATTCTTTTTGCATTGGAAAAATAGTTCATGTGCTGCTCAATTCTTTGTGTAATAAGTTAGACAGATGGTGCTCTTTGCTGTCTCATTTAAAAGCAATGCACAGTCTAGTTAAAGATCTATTTTTCTAGCACCCCAAATTCCTAAAAAGGTAATGCAACCTATTTCACTGCTGGACTTACTGGTCATGTATTGATCCAGATGATAGATCGTTTTGATTGGTTTGCTTATTTTTCAGCTTTTATAGCTCTCCTAAATAAAAAGATACTGTATGGTTTACACCACATTAACAATTTTGGAAACAATTTTCCCACCTTCCCAAAAGGGGAATCAACAATATTTAACTAAAGTTGAAGACTTGGTGAAATAACATTTTTTTTCAATTATGTTAAAATATCATGGATCATGAATTAGATGATACAAATCATCCTTACTTTGAATTTTAGAATTTTAGAAATCCTAAATCATTCCACTTTGCCATTCAGGGCTCATGCTGAGTTAATCCCCACTAAAGAAAATTATCTTAATTCATTTCCATTCATTCAAAGAATAAGAGAGACTAGAAAGGATGATAGCCCACGATCAATGTTGCTCAAAGTTTTTAATGCAAAGGATAATTAAATTAGAACATGATTTGGGTCATGCCTCTAGATCTATGCCCATTCACTCATTAGCTTTATAGTCAGCTCATTTTGTAAAGGGAGTTGTGCATTAGCCTACAGGACTGGCAGATCTTCTAGAAATAGTTGGAATTACATTAATTCATTCTTCAAATGTGCATTAAAAAGAGTCAGCAATGCAAAACTCAGTTAGAAGCTCTTAAATAATTTCTATAGCTTCTGATAAAATTGCTCAGAAACATTCACTGTCATCTTATTTATGAACAGTCCAGTCCTGAAAGCTTTGAAGAAATCAAAATTACTTTCTACCATAAAGTTAATATTTTCCTTTCAGTTACTTTTGGAGGTTTCCAAATGTTATCACATAGTGGGATTTTGATAGAAATAGAGAGTCCAGATAATGACCTCTTCTGTTGGAAACATTTTTGCATTGTTCCTCAGCTACTTCTGACTTTTTAATTTTCTCTGCACAAAAGTAAATTAAATAAAGAACACCTATGCAGTATTTTTCAACTAGTAATGCTGAACAGTCACTTATAAAATACTCTTACAGCCATGGTTGATATGGATTCAGAATATGTTCAACTGACAATTTTTGAATGACAAAATTAAGAAGTAATGTTTGCTTGATATTTCTGTCTTGTAGAATTTTAAAGACCTGTTCATATTGTGGAGAACACTGAGCACAAAAATCTGTATAAGATTACAGAATTTTTAAACCTCTATTTTAAGTTTATTTTTTTTAGTTTTATTTATATTTCTATACTGCCCTTCTTCCCGAAGGGACCCAGGGTGGTGTAAGCCTGCTACCCAGTTACTAAATGCTAAATATTAATTGAAAAGAGTATGTTTATCAAGTTAAAATAGATATAAATCTTATTCATCTTTCATAAAGTTAGACAGTGAAATATTAATGTCACTATTTTTATTTCTAAAAATATATTTTTACTAAATATGTTGCTATTTTTTAATCATTTATTATATAGTTAAATGGTCGAGACCCATTTAATTCAAGGATTTTTTTTTGAGAAAACATGCACTGGATTGAAAGAAACAGATGATCCACTTGTTTGATTCTTATATTAATTTACCCAATTCATATCTCATGAATATATGTTATGGAGCTGTCTGCTGAAATCCTGCTCTTCAGTATTTTAGGCTGTAGTTGAAATTCCAGTGCTATTTATTTAAAAAAGTGTACTAAATACAAATATATTTGAAAAATTGCAGTTTAGATAAATATATGTAAAAGATATGTTGCTTATAAAAGTGAGCATAATGGAAAAAGCTTTGTATATAACTAAAATGTAAAAATGTACACAACTAAAGACACATAGGTGCAATCTCTCTCCCCCTCTCTCTCTCCCTCCCTCCTTCCCTCCATCCCTCCCTCTGTGCCAAATATGTATTATGAAGAAAAATCAAGCTAAAATGAAATGGGGTAATTTGCCTTTTGTAGGATTAGATTGTGCAATTCTTTTCAGAAATTTTTTTGTTCCTGTTTTCTTCACATTTACAAAATATAGATTTTTTTAAAAATCAGTTAAGACAGGAAGAGGAAAGGTCTACTGTCAGTGCTTGGTTTTCAAATGAGATGGGAGGTAGAATAATTAAAATCCAAAGGGAGGTTGCTGCAGGAGTCCTTGCGCATAAGGGCAAAAGAGTAAATGACAAAACGAGGCATGTTTGATAAGGCCTCTTCTGGATGACAGTTTTGGCAGCTGCAACTGCTTTTCAGCTTAGCAAGGTTTCTCAATCAATATTTCTGCACTCCATTGATCTAGTGGAATGTACTATAAAACGGCAGCAAGATTGCTTCCAAGCCTCAATTTTCTCTGCCTTTAACTCATGGGACTGCTGATGGGTTGAATGAGAGTTTGCATCATTAAAACCAACAACACAAAATACAGCTTTAACATTTCAAAACCAGAAAGTAGATTACTGGGTAGGGAGAGAGGCTGTTAAAGAGTATATGTTTAATTCTACTCATATCTCTGTGGGTTAAGACACAGGCATAAAATCTCTAAGCAGAATGCTTTCTTTTGTACTCTCAGGTTGGGTAGATAAAGAAAACTAGAACTATAAAATAATATACCCTCTGTTGGAGGGAAGTATATTAAAATCATTTTCAGTAGCATTGGTTTAGGCTCACAATGTGAGCTTTGGTCATAATAACTTTATAACAGATGCAGTATTTCAGCACTTTACTTTCACTGTGCAGGTCAAAGAAATGAAGGGATATCCAAGAATCCTTAATATTTGAGTTCGTTTTTTTTAAAAAAATATCTTGACAATTGGATAGAAAATGTGTCAAAAGATGGGAAAACAAGTTAAATAAGGAAGTTAGGAGTCTAAAAAGCATATTCTTAACAAAAATAGCCAGTATTTATATAGTTTCATTGGCCAACTTCATATTTAAATCAAACAATTATAATCTAGAAATTAAAATACTCATCCAAGTAAACTACTAAAGTAAAACTATTCTTGAAAGAATAAAGATTACAAAGTCTTTTCTTTGGATGGAAATACAATTTCAATTGTTAATGCACAATTATGAATTAAGACTTTGGAACCAAAATCAATTTGGCTATAACCTTTAATTTTATTTGTTCATTTTTTTCTAAGAAGAGAATTGGTGGGCATTTCATTTGATACTAAATTAATAGTCTCCAATTTGTTATCTTGTTTCATTGTATAAGAAATCATTAATGTTAATAATGTTGATTGCTGATTAGATGAGTGATTTTATGAGTACCGAATCATTTTCACTGATCATTGAGACTAGTAATCTGATTACTTGAGGCATACTCTCTCCAAATGAAGGTGATGGACCCCACTAATAATAACTACTTAAAAAAAAAAGATTCTATATACATAAGAATAGCTTATGTTAATTATAGGCTATGGGAAGAAGTGCTTTATTTTACAAGTTCTAAATTTCCTTTTGAATAATGATGATCAGGCATTTATATTATTTTAAATAACAAAGAGCTGTGGTGGTGCAGTGGTTAGAATGCAGTATTGCAGGCTAACTCAGTTGGCTGCCAGCAGTTCGATCCTGATCAACTCAAAGTTGATTCAGCCATCCATCCTTCTGAAATCTGTAAAATGAGGACCCAGATTGTTGGGGGCAATATGCTGACTGTGTAAACCGC
>JANHFO010008713.1:67072-77827 GCA_032468095.1 Pareas carinatus | reverse complement strand
GGGGGAGTGATAAAAGTAGTTTCCACTTAATCTTAGTTTAGAAAGCAGGAGGTCACGGACGTAGCTAACCCACGCCCACCTGTTGAAATAAGTGGGTCTTCAGGGCACGGCGAAAGGACTGGAGGTCGGTAATTAAACGAATAGCAGGGGAAAGGTCATTCCAGAGGGTGGGAGCTGCCACAGAGGAGGCTCTCCTCCTGGGGGTCACCAGCCGACATTGTTTGGCTGGCGGCACCCTGAGGAGGCCAACTCTGTGGGAGCGTCCTCCTCCTCCTCTTCCTCTTCCTCCTCCTCCTCCTCCTCCTCCTCCTCCTCCTACTACTACTACTACTACTACTACTACTACTACTACTACTCCTACTCCACAATATTATATATTGTGCAGAATTTAAAACTTTTGTGTGCCCCCAGACTCAGTGTGGTAAGGTGGGCACCAAATAAATTACTTAAGAACATAAATTATCTAAGTAAATAAACAACCAATGTTTTTGATAGCTAGATGCTCCTGTAATATTGTTATATGTCCTGTGTGATTACTAGACTTATGTGAGACAGCTAAGCTTTTACTCATGAAACATTTGAACCACTCAGCGATATGCTGTGCAAGGAAACAGCACATTCTTACCAAATTACCATTTTGTTAGAGTTGCCACATTGACTTGGGACAATGAGAAGGAAAACCGTCTGGCCGCTTTATTCTTTAAATGGTGGGTGAGGCTAGAGTCATGTGTCTGTGTGTTACCATGTGAAACAGCTTTACACAAATGTTGTACACAACCTCTTTGTTGAAGCAAAGCATCCAATCATAGCTTTGCATAGTCATAATAGCTGCTTCTTAATTCTTTGTGCCTTTTTCCCCACAGAATGCAAAGTGCTTTTTTTAAATAGCCCCCAAATGCAATCAGACCATTGACTAAGAGAGAGCTGCACCACATCTGATCTAGCAGTTTTCAAAGTAATAGCAATGCATTTGTGAATCAAAGTACTCAGATAAAAATTTCATTTTTTAAGATTACTATTACTCCAATATTGGAAGTTCAGTATGGCACAACCAGTTTTAATAGTATTTTAAAAAGGAAGTGTCCAATGCTATTTCTTATTTTTCTTCTTAAACTTTACTAATGTTGCTAACTAGAGAGTTCCACTATCATAATGTATAAAATGCTTGAATAATTGTCCTTCAGTAGTATAGGCAGAAACATGCACCCAACTTGGCAAGGTTGATTTGGGAGTTATGTATTTTTACAGTAATAAGGGGATAAGGTTCTTTTGATTATCTAGTCTTCCAGAAAAAAAATTCCCAAATTAGGATTTCCATCATAATGTCTCTCCTTGAGTTTTAACTGGAATTTGGGAACAACTTTATTCAATGCTATAAAAGAAAGCAAATATGATAGAATTAAAAAAATCCCTCTCTCATTACTTTCTCCTTTCACTGAGCCTGACAAATTGTACAGAATAATCTCTGCTATAGTTGTGTCACCTCATTCATGTTCACAGCAATTGATATAATATTTGAAGATCAATCTATAGTTCTGAATTACTTATAATGAAGCCTTTGCAATTTTGAAAATAAATCCAGAAATAAGTCTCTGAAAAATAAACTCAGAAACACTCCATTTAAAAAAATATTATTGGATGGATTGAAAAAAATTGGTTTAGCTCAGAGTTGTGTAGAACGTGCCACAATTTATATAAACTTTTTTTAAAATAAAAATTATTCCTAGTGTTTTCTCACAAATGCAGATCCATTTTGGGGGGTGGGGTGGGATGGAGAACAGTAAATCAACCAAATATTGATCCTGTGGTTATGGCAGGAATTGTCTGACCTCCTTGTTCCCCAAGTCTAACATTGTGCATTGAGAGTGAATCACACAACTAATGTTTATCCAAAAGCATGACTAGAATTCACAATATCCTGATTTCTGTCCTGCTGACTTAACCAGAAGAACAAAAGCTAACTCTTAATAACTGAAAATTAATACTGGTCAAATTCTCTCTTCTAAGCTTCTGCATCTTTAATGGAAACACCTCTTTTCTATCTCATTCCCAGGGTACTTTAGAATGTCAGTTTCTTTAGAGTCTTGCAGTTTCCATCACTTGGTATCTGCCCCAATGTTCATATTTTTAAATCAGAAAAGTCAATAAGACGAGTTGTACCATGATACTTTACCCTTATACTTTAATTAAAAGATGAGAAGCCAAGAAGACTACAACTACTGGAGAACTGGTAGAACAAGGAAGTCAAGATGCCCTTGCTTTTCCTCTTATAAGCAAAGATAGAATCCCATGCTTATGTATGAAAATTGTACCAAAATGTTCTTTGCTGTAGCAAAAACCAAATAAGCAAGAAATATTTTCCACCAAACTGACTTAGAATTATTTTTTAAAATGTAGAATGCATTAAATATTGTATTATTTTTGTAGTAAAAAACCACAATCATTGCAACAACTTGTTGTGGCAGTACCACGTTTCCCAGAAAATAAGCCCTACCCTGAAAATAAGCCCTAGCATAATTTTTCAGGCTGCTTGTAAATATAAGCCCTACCCTGAAAATAAGCCCTAGTTAAGATCGTCAGCCTGATGGTTGCACTTACTGGTAGTACATCCATTGCAAGCAAGCGAGCAGCAAAAAACACAGAAGGAGACAGTCCCTCGCTCTCCCCAACGCACATAGTTTCTGCAGAAACGATCTCTGAGGTTGATGGATGAGAAAGGCTATCAATATGTTGCTAAATCGAAGACGTCGATCTAAACGAGGAACTGTGTGTGTTGAGAGGAGTCAGGGGTGCATATGACAGAGGTCTCGTTTGGATTGTGTTTCCCTGAAAATAATTCTTAATGTGTATTTTGTAGCAGAAATTAATATAAGATTGGGTCTTATATTTGGGGAAACACAGTAGTAGGGAAACTCTCAAAAGCACTATTTTCAACACTTTGAAATCCTAACAAACATTTTATTGTGAATTGCATACAGCAGTGCACTTTAAAAAAAAACACCAAACTACTGACAGAGACATAGACTGAATTTCTGGAAGTGTTGGTATTTCTGATTTCTGGAAGTGTTGGTATTTTCCACAGATTTTTAAGGTCATAACTCCATGATAGAGAGGACTATCTTATTGTTGAAAAAGTACAGCAGGAGAAATTTTGAGATGCATATCCTTTGGATTTAATTGAATCATCAGAAGCCAGGAAAGCTGCCAATTGCTGAAAAAATGCTTCCAAAATAAAAACCACATTAAAAAAACCCTTGAACTTTTAATATCTAAGTAAGTACAACAATATCTCATTCAAACTGTAATAAATTCTTTTCATTTCTAAAATAATTTCTAAAGCATTCTCTATATATCAAATTAAAGCAAAAGAGAATAAAAACACAAGCAAATCCATTTGTTTAGCATTAATTTCTTGAGTTGTTCAGTGAAAGAGGAGATCCTTTACATATTCCCAGTTCTAAGACTTTTGTATACCAATAACATTATCATTTTCTATAAGTTCTGATTGTTATGCTTTGCAGTAATGGCAGAAATTTTATCAGTTGTCTATTCTGTGTACGTGGTGTCCTTCAGTACACAAGAGACAATTCTTGAGTATTTGATCATGTCATCAGCCATAAAATTTAGGCAGTGTTTGCTATCTTGTGAACATTTTGATATGAGTTATGGATGGTAGTAGGTACAAAGTTAAATGAACATTGGTGCTTTTCTAAGACATAAAGATTTAAAGATTTCTACATTCAGAAGTGCCAACTACCCTTTGGAAACTTCATTGTAATGAAGCAGAACTTATTTGATATTTGATCTCTTCAGTGCTTGCTGAGTGAAAGTAAGGTGGATTAATTATTTTATAATTATCTTATCATGTTTCTCTCAGACAAGTCAAGTGATTTATGCCCTGACATTACTTTGCTCACTTACCTCCATAAATCATTATCTTAAGATGCACATATCCAGCTGGTTCAATCATTCCTTGTCGATAAATTGTTGCCATTATGAGAAATCATAATAAATTAGCTCAAAGAATACTGCAATATTACATGGTCCATATTAAAAATAGAAACAATATTAAGCGGTGGCCAGACAAAATACTTGGTTTTCTTTTTAGTAATTAAATGAAAGACTGTAACCTGGGCCGTGCAGAGTCACACACACAAAAAACCACACAATTCATTGCAATAAAATCATCCAATCGAAGCATATTCATGGATTAAAATTGGTAGAATACATGACAAATAATTATATATAAGTATGTAATCAGAAATATTAAAAACATTACACAGGCTACATCTTTTGAAAATAATGGCATTGTACTTGCAGATTCCAGCTTCTATCATATTTGTTTATTTAGTGAAGATGAAGCCATGAAACCATGCTAATCTTGAAGTGCTGTTGACCTTAGTTTATTTGCCTCACAAAATAATTGTTGTAGGAAAAAATGAAAGAAAGGTTGCTCCATCTCTCCACAGACTGCATATAAGGATAGTCCAATGAAACATGTGAATAGGTAACTCAGTTTGGTGGATAGGTTTTCAGGGATTCCTTTTCCTTTGATGTAGATGAAAATACCCTGTGTGTCAGTACCTTAGTAGAAGTCTCTCGTCAGTTTCATCACCTGATTTGCTCTAATGTTTCATAATTTCTTAATCGATTCCACAATGCAGCATCTTATAAAAATTCCAAGCAATACAGTAAAACAAAGAGAAATACTATCTATACTCCCAGGTTTACGTAAAGCTACATTTTCTCTATATAATTTAGCACAGTTCAAGTATCTGACACTCAATCTGATTAAGGTAAAAAAAAAAGAATTACAGAGTTTGATGCTTGAAACATTTATTAATCATATTGTAAATGTGACCTGCAGTCTAATCCCCATGAAGCAAACACATGATAAATGCAGAAAAGGATGACTCTTAATCAGTAAATCTATGTTGTAGTTCTTCAGAGATCCCAAGGTGATCTAAATGCTACAGTACTTTATGTTCCATATAGTAACTACACTCTAGTCTAAAAAGGAATGCCAAGTGTTAACTTGGAAGTAAGATAAAAAAATGTGATTTAAAATATTTATGACCTTGATACACATTTAATAGTTCTAATATGAGAACTATTTTCCACTTGCTGGTGCTGCCCTTGAAAGAGAATGCAGTGCAGGTGCTTGAAGAATGAATATAACATTTTATGAATCAGGCACCTGAAGTCTGATCATACTATATGGCCTCTAGAGGTGGTAGTCATACAGAACTAATATTATATATCTAGTGATAATATCATGCTGCCATGCTGAATTACTTGAATTGCTTTATTTTGGCCATTGTGAATGTCTGGCTGATTAATTCTCATTCAATATAAATAGAAATGATGGCAAGGATGTTGCAGATAAAATTGGATCGACATTAGCTGGGACCCAAAGAGCAATTACATGCAGTTGTGTCCTTCTCTGAGCCAAGAATGATATCACTTCTGTAATACACAATGCCAAATATATATAACAGAGCACTAGAATGGGTGGAAAACTCCTTCATTTAAATTTATGTCTTTCCCATTGACTTGAAAGTTGGGTTACGCTTCAGCTGACTTTGCCAGTTTTGATAGAAACTGATTTTTGATAGCTTATAATCGAAATCTATTTTGTGGCAGAATTATTTGATAGTGGTTATTTTGTAAATAAAGGGCTAGAAAATGTTCTTTAAAAACATTATATAGATTTTTAAGAATCAACATGAGAAAATGATTTCTAGATTAATCTGACTGTAAATAGAATTTTTTTTCAAAATTATACAATTATACATTAAATTCAGAAACTATATAATTCCTGAATGGGGAATTAGTTTGGCTGTGATTCCCTTATGGTTGTTCATGCTTTGGTTATTAGGAAAATGTGCTTTGATAACCCAAGCTTGAGCATAGCACCTCTTAATGAAATAGGATCTTTTTTTAAAAAATTGGGTGAACCTGAAAAAGGATGCTGCTACTTGAGATTCTTGTGATACTTGAACTCTTATAACTCTTCAAACTGACTAGTTACTTTAATAAACAGTAGAGAAGTGCCATTGTCACATGTCCATGAAGCATGCACAATTCTAATTTGCTTAATTCAAATTCAAAAAGAAGTTACATTATATTTTATGTACCTGCATGATCTATTAGATTTTTGCAAGATGGGTGTGTTTGCTTCACTGAGATATTTCACCTCAGTGACTTACAGTAAAATTTGCCTCATTGACATGCTTTGCATCAATTCCGGAATCTCTTTCAGTACTTGACCGTATAGTATTATCTTTGGTCTATGTCATTCATTCAGTGAAACTTAATATGAACTAAAAACGAAAAAGAAAGAAATGGAAAATGTAGGAAAGAAAAAGATAACAGAAAAGAGATAAATAAATAAAAATAAATATATAATCAAGAAAAATAAAATAAATATATAAAGAAATTGCTTCCCCTTTAATACAACAATAATAAACAATTTTAGTAACTTAGTACCTGCAGAATTCAAAACAAAAACATTTTCCCATAAGAAGGTTACCAATAATTAATCTGAAAACCTTGTTTCAAATTTATCTGAACCCTTAGTCCATTTCTAACATTCCAAAATCAAAGCTTTAATCACTCTTCCCTCCTTTATTTCAGAAAAAAGAGTAAGTCCTTAAATTTGTATTTATAGTTTCTTTCAGTATGGATTGAAGGAAACTCACCTTGTGCTGTAAAACCTGTCCATACAAAGCTTTCTAATGACTGAAAATAAGTTAATGGGTAATTTCTGAAAATGATTAAAAAAGGAGATATGCTGACCCAGTATCTTTAAATGCGCCTACTGTGCTTTAAGCAAGATATCTGCTGTTGTCTGTCAGTGTTCTAAACTTGCCAGAGACCACAGGGTAATCTCAACTCCTCTCCTTGTCCAGAGAGGAATTACAAAGAGTCCATCTACTTGCCAGCTCTTCATTCTGCTGTAGTTATCAGTTTTGTTTACATTTAATGGAGCCATCCTCAATTCACAATTTTTTCCCTTGAAACTAATCCTCCAGTGACCATTCAGCACCCCTGTCCTGATCATATGTTCATGACTCAGGTATTTAGATACCCAGCATGTGATTACATCATCACAGGGAGCTTTAATCACATGATCAACATTGGTAACATTATCTGCTGGCATCCCACAAGCAAAGTCAATAAGGAAAGACTTTTTCTTTCCTTTTTTTGACAATGTATGTATCACTATCACTATCATTTTTATGGTTTGCTCTTTTTAAATATTTTTGTTAGTTAAAAAAATGAGGAAGAGAGAAAGTCACAAGTTGCTCTGCTAAATTTGCTCTTGCTTTTTCTTAATATCCACAGTATCTCCATACCCACCTATAGTTTCTGCTAGTCCGTCACTGACCCTTGGAAATCATGTGTGGCCTGTGCTAGCCCTCCCAGGGTCTCTATGATTTCCTGCGACTTGCCTAAAACCTGGTCCCACCTTCCCTGTCAAAGCACCCTTGTGGTACCCTGATACTACTTACCTGGAACTTGTTCTTTCCATTTAATGACTCTCATGTCTTGGGGTTATGATTGTCAATTTGGACTGCCTGGGATTGCCATCACTAATTCATGCAGTCACACTATATCTCACTTTATGACTGTATCACTTAGCAATGACAATCCTGGTCCCAGTTGCCATCATAACCCAAGAACTATCTTTACCTCATTGAACGTTGGGATTAGTCAATATTTTTTGAAGCAGCGTCAAAGGAATGTTTCCCTTTATCTTTGAACAAATCTGTTTTCTATATGATTAACATTCAAACTTTTACTTTTCTTATGTACAGTGCTCAGTAAAAATGAGTAAACCCCCTTTGAAAAGTAAGATTTAAATAAATATCCCAATGAACACAAGAACAGTTTCCAAAATGTTTTACAGAACATTTGGTTAGCTTATTACATGAAAGTACGGTGAATAATATAACTTAGATTACAAAATCTTCAGTTTTACTCAAAATAGTTGGTGCAAAAATGAATGCACCCCACAACAAATACTACTACGTCTAGTATTTTGTATGACCTACATGATTTGTAAGGACAGTTTTCTAGATGTAGAATGAACAAATTGGCATCTATCTTTTTCCATTCTTCCAGAACGACCACTTTTAGAGCCTGAATGCTGGATGGAGAGTGATGCTCAACTTGTCTCTTGAGAATTCCCCATAGGTGTTCGATTGGGTTCAGATCAGGAGTCATACTTGGCCACTGAATCACTTTCACCCATTCTTCTTCAGAAATGCAACAGTGACCTTAGATATATGTTTTGGATCATTGTCTTGTTGGAAAAGTGCATGACGATCAATTTATCACGAAGTGATGGTAGCATCTTCTCTTTCAATATAGACAAGTACATCTGTGAATTCATGATACCATAAACAAAATGCAGCTCCCCAATACTCATGCAGTTCCCCAGAAGAACACTGCCACCACCAAGTTTCATCATGCATTTTTCTTTGTAGTCCTCACTTTTGCAATGCAAGACAGTTTTGCAGCTATCAGTTCCAAAAACATTGATCTCATCACTCAAGAGTACAGTGTCCCAGTAGTCTTATTCTTGGACCTGGAAAATTCTAGGTGGAATTTTTTTGTGCATGGGCTTCAAGAGACGTTTTGTGAATGACAGCCAGGCATGCCATTCCTCTGCAGTATACATCATATTGTGTCAAGGGAAACAGTTATCCAACTTTTTACTTCTTTAGCTAACTGAAGTGAACTTGCATGGCAATTTTCTTCAAGCCTTCTCATCAGAAAACACTCCTGTTAAGCTGTTAATGTCCGTGGATGGCCTGGACATCTGTGAGATGGTTGCAGTTCCATCTTTATTAAAATTTTGTATCACTTATCAGTATTCTGATAAGTAAAGCTTCGCTGATCTTCTTGTAGCCTTCACCTTTCTTGTATAAAGATATTATTTTCTTTCTCAGATCTTGTGCAATTTCTCTTCTATGTGGTACCATTGCTGACAGCAAGAAATGGGGTTTTCTTTGTTAAGTAATGCCGTTTATAATCAACTGTCTGGTGGACACCAATTTAATCAATCATTTGACTCACCTGTAGTTGAATAGTTCATAACGATTTTGTTGTCTACAGTGCAGTTTTCCTCCTAAAACTTTCATCAGGGTATATTCATTTTTGCAACATGGTCTTGAATTCATTTGTTTGGAAAAATACTTTTTTCTGTGTGCAAATTACCAAATTTTGTTTTCAATCACTGGCCCACATTTGTTGGAATATTTTGTAGTATAGTGTCCTATAGGAAATATTAATTCAAAAAGGAAAGGTTTTCTGACAAATCTGTTGTGGTGTAGTCATTTATGCTGAGCACTGTATTTTAGAACTAATGACATTCCATTGTTTAAGCCAGAGCTAATAAAGGTGAAAAGTACTATTCAGGGGTTTGTTGTTTCCAAAACAAAATAGTAATATCCCTTTTTCCATTGGTTAGAATATATTTTTAACACAATTTTATTTCTTGTCAAAGGAACAAACTGATTTCATATTTTGGATCTGTAACTATATGTCTCTTGATGGCAAACTACCCATGAAAACATGTGATTATCCATCCTTAGATTGGCATAACATGTTCTACATCATGATGCACAGGCTTGAAAACAAAGCCATATTATATATGCTATATTTATTTTAAAAAATTAAATATTTGTAAATTGAGAAAAGAGAATAATAAAGGCAGGATACAAATAAAAACATTAAAAAATACAAAAATGCAACTATGCTTAGGTTTATCAGCCACCTCTGTCACTTAGGATACTACTGCTGTTTAATATTTATTTTTTCATATAGCATCATTATTGGATATAGCAGTACCTACTCTTAGTTTTCAATTTGCTTTTTTTCCTATCATTGGACATGCTAAAAGAAATATCTGAATGTTATGCTTTCCTGAAAAATCCACATTGTTTAAGGCAGATCATGGATTCTATCCTTTGTTATATTTTGTTTACCTTGATATGTCTTTGGTTATTCCATTTTCATAGTTAAAATCAAAATCTGTCCATGAATGAAATTTGTTAATGATAAGGTCCTTGCCCATAATTGAGAGTAGGGCATATATAAATGCATTAGAACTTGCATTAATGGAGAGAGGCGAATTAGCAGCTTACTTAAATTTACTGCATTTATTATGCAAAGATAATGCTGAAAGTAATACAAGCATTATTTTGATCTATGCCTCATTTCTTTTTTCTTCCCTTAAAAAGTAAAGATGTTTAAAAGATAATCTCACTTTTTTGGCAAGATTCGAAAGAACTGAAAAGAGCTACAGCCCAAAGTGGTAATTTTCAGCAAGATTCACATGAAATTTGGAATGGAAATGCATTTGTAGAGAAAAAATGTTCTTTCAAATGCACTTCTAAACCTCTTTTATCTGACATTACACATTTTGATAGGGTTTGTTTCTAGTTTGAAAATATAGTATTTGCACTTTAGAAATATAGTATTTCTAAAATGGTATATTTATGCAGTTATTTATGTCCAGATAGTTACCGTATTTTTCGCACCATAGGATGCACCGGATCATAAGACGCATTGCACCCAAAGCCCTCTCATTTGGAACGCCGGTGTGCAGAGATCGCTCTGCGTGGGAGATCGCTCCGCGGGGTGCTCCAAAGTCCAGAGATCAGCCTGCAAGCCGAATTGGAAGCTTCCCGGCACCCTGTGGGTGCACGGAGATCGCTCCATGGGGTGCCGGGAAGCCTCCAATTC
>JANHFO010008712.1:12100-25541 GCA_032468095.1 Pareas carinatus | reverse complement strand
AGGGAAGGGAGAAAGAGGGAGAAATGGAGAGGTGGATGAGACAAAAGAAGGCGGAAAGGGAAGTAGGGAAGGAGCAAGACAGGAGGGGGGAGACAAAAGGGAGGAGATGGGGGAGAGAAAAAGAAGGAAAAGAAGAGAAGAAGGGGAAGAGAAAAATTGAAAAGGAAGAAAGAAGAGAAAAGGGGAAGGGAGGAAGGAGGAGAAAGGAAGGAAGATAGGAAAAGAAAGAGAAAGGAAAGATAGAAGAAGAAAATGAAGAAGAGAGAGAGAAGGATACAAGCATACAAGGAACTATTAATAGTACCAAATGAGCATTGTGGTTTCATATGAGATATTAAACTTTCTGCTTCAGGAGTAAATAACATGCACACTAATAATTGATCATTTACACTGGTAGTTCACCATCTGTGGATATAGGTCAAAGGAGTGTAAATTGATACATATGAATGGTTAATGAAATGAAAAATGAAAAATATAGATACGATAGATGTGACAATTATATAAATGTAGATAAGTCCATACTAAACTGTAAGTGTTTACTGTTAAACAAATTTGTTAGATCAAGTTTCTCTACTCTATTTTTCTGTAATTTATGGTTAATATTATAGAATGGAAAAGCAATTTTAAAAAGAAAAGCAATAGGAATGCTATGGTTTGTTTATAGTTTTATAGAAGCCACAGAGTTAAAGGAGACAGTGTGTGTGTGTGTGTGTGTGTGTGTGTGTGTGTGTGTGTGTGTGTGTGTGTGTGTGTGTGTGTGTGTTTAAATTATCAAGCAGTCTTTGAGTCAAATTTGTCCCCGCTGATTGATTCCATGCATTTTCCTAAGAGCACCATATAAATGGCTTGTCACAGTCAACCTCTGAGCTGGTGATTTGATTTTGGCCTTTATTTTATTACTTGGCAATGGTAGGGAAAATTTGTAGCTGTTGATTCCCATCATTCTTTAATTGAATTGTTTATTACTTATATTGTTCATTTTGGACTTCCAGAACTCATTGGTATATTTAACAGCCTGTTGGATTCAAATCCCAATAGAATTTATGCAACTGACACCTCAACAGTTCTATTACCTTCCCTATAACTATCGAAATCATTATAATATTCCTCAGTACTAAAACCACCAAAGACTTTCCAGGAGAAGAATCAATTAAATCTGAATGTTTTATATGCACCCTGGTATTCTGTCAATAGACAAGAGAATAAAAGTGCTGTTACTTTGGCCAGTTTCTCTCTCATAATGCACAAATCATATTTTAAATATTGATTCTCAGTTGGCCATTAAAGTCTGCTTTTGTAACTGGAGGGAAAGAAAGAACATACAACATACAACATCAGAGTTGGAAGGGACCTTGGAGGTCTTTTAGTCCAACCCCCCTGCTTAAGCAGGAGACTCTAAATCATTTCAGACATTGAGCTGTTCAGTCTCTTCTTAAAAGCCTCCAGTGATGGAGCACCCACAACCTCTAAAGGTCAGAGAATAGAAGATCTTCTGGGATATAAAGCTGTCAGCCATCTGATCACTCAAATTGAAATCTGTTCAACAGTTGCAATAATGTAGTAGAGAGAAATGGAAGGGTTAACGTGCAGAAGGAACGTTGTCATTAGAATGAGAGTAATGCTGCCTCTGTTTCTTCTCCTCTTTCTTCCCAATGGGGCGAACAAGTTGCATGCTTTCTCATGCACTGGACAAGATCCTCTCTATATCCCACATGAATGGTATGAACCAGGAAATTTCCTCATAGGTGGAATGGTGTCTCATATCCATTACATTTTTTTAAATATTTTGTTCAACAAACATCCTTCTCAGGAGTCACTTAACATCCCAATGTAAGAAATTTTCATCACCCCCACTGTATACAATAGTCTCAAAAAATACTTCTTATTTTAATGTATTTTTTTCATTTGATTGTTTGCAAAGTATTTAATTCTGGATGGATGGATGGATGGATGGATGGATGGATGGATGGATGGATGGATGGATGATGGATGGATGGATGAATATAGACAGCACCAATTTGTTGAGAATACAATGAAATATTCAAGCTTCACTATAAGGAGAATATTTTCATATTATTCATAGAATATTTGGAAAGCCAGGTGCAGTTTATTTAGTATACAAGAGAAAAACACTATTGCAAAACAGACACAATGACACAAAATCTGCACAGTGTCCCATGTGTCTTTCCTGGCTTCCAGCTCTAATACATAGATTTTGAGTCTTCCCTTTATAGGAGGGGGAAGTGAAAGAACAGACTTTATTATGCCAGAATTGCATTTATAAAGGGATATGGCACCCATGTTATTTTGAATTTTGTAGTAAACATATGATCTGAAAGTAGGAAAAAAATGAGGTATAGTATGTATTGGAAAATAATTCAAGGATAAGATACTCAATGATCAGAACCACATGCTGGGGTTAAATTTCCTCTTCCTATTAGGGCTTTCAATAAAGATTAGAAGTGGTGAGTTCAAATATCCTCAATAATCCAAGTTTTGTTTGCTCTATTTTTTTCCTATGCTGATCCTTATTTGTGACTTAGTTTTCATATCCTTTTGAAGTGTATTTTATTAGTCCTTATAGTCATATGTAAGACACAGTTTTAAGTTTCTATGCATGTGAATGGATTTGAGCCTGTTGAAATGATTTCTACGTAATGGCTTTAGTTGTGAACAAAATTATCTGGACAACCCAGCTTAAGCCTTGCATGGTTGTTCCTCGGGGTAATCAGCACTGAGATAGGAGAACAAGCAGTCTAACTCATTAAAATGTTATCATCCATAGCTTTCCACTTTCAAGCTATCAAAAAGAAGAAAGTGGAATTAAAATAGTGTGTTGACAATTCCATGCTGCTGGGAACAGCTCTGAGAAGACAAAGTTTACTTTGATTAAAAACTGATCCAAATGTGTTTCATGTTATGGCATGAAAGCCTGAAGCTACAATCCATTTCAGAATAATTACAATACATTTTCAAAGACGATGCTAATTTGATTACTTTTACTTAAATTGTGTTTCTTTTATATAGTGTGGCACATACACATTTCCATTCAAAGCAACATTAGTATGTCATAAAATTATTTTATGTGCTATTTAAAACTATCACCTAACAAAAATGTCCTCCATTTCCAGAGTCGTGACCAAATTCTACCAGCATATCCTAGCAATGGTCTTTGCTATTGATGAGATCAATAACGATCCCAAGATTTTACCCAACGTTACTCTTGGGTTCCACATCTTTGACAGCTACTCTGATTCAAAGATGACTTACCGTACCATTTTGGACCTGCTCTTCACCTCACAAGAGTTTGTTCCAAACTACAAATGTGGCAGACAGAAAAATGTAATAGGAGTTATTGGGGGATTTGGCTCTGATACAACCTCATGCATAGCAGATATCCTACATCTTTACAAGATTCCACAGGTAATACATGAGAATTTCTCCATTTTTATTAATTTTTCTCCTTCGTTGACACTACCAATACAATGATCCTTTGGGTTAGAGTGATATGATAAGATGTAACCAAAAAGAGCTGAATTGATTGCAGCATTTATGGCATCATATTAATAAAGTGATTGCAGCATTCATATTAACAGATGCCATAGCAGGGATAATGGGTTTAAATTATGCATGGCTAATCTGAATGTTAGGGAGCCAGTTTGCTGTAGCAGTTAAGGCATCAGACTGGAAACCCAGTAATAGAATTTCTAAACCTGTCTTGAAATGAACCAGCTGGATGACCTTGGGCTAGTCACTCTCAGCCTTAGGAAGAAAAGCAAGGGCAAACTATTGGATGAGAAGCAAAATGTCTCAAGCTAACAGAAATTTGTCCAGTTGCCATGATTCAACCTTCAGACACTTTGGTCTCGATTACTGAAAGTCTTCATCAACGTACTTGTACTGAAATTTCTGGATAAGAAAAGAAGTACTTAAATCAATCAATGAACCAATGATTTGTGAGAAATAACAGACTACAGTCCCTTTTTGAATTTTGGAGTGTTCACATATATTTTTTTTTCTTTTGAGATTTCATATGGCTCATTTGAACCAGCACCCAATGATCAGATCCATTCCGCTCCTTTTCTCCGCATGGTTCCCAGTGAATTACTTCAGTATCAAGGACTTGTGCAATTGCTTTTGTATTTTCAATGGTGGTGGATTGGACTCATGGCTACAGATGATGAGAATGGAACTTATTTCTTACGGACAGTTGAGCAAATGCTTTTACAGAAAGGAATCTGTCCAGCTTTCTCCGAAAGATTGACAAAACAAATTTATTTTCTTGATAAAATAGATGCATTGACCTTTGAGAGATTGGACATTTTGAAGAATTTTATGTTAAGTACAGCTAAAGTTGTCATTATCCATGGAGAAACCGCTTCTATCACTTGGTTGATAGTTGCTATACAAACAACTCAGACCATGCAATATATATTTCCATGGGAAAAGGAGAAATACAGTCCAAAAAGGGTATGGGTTACTACAGCCCAAATTGATTTCACCATATTTCACTTTCAAAAGTTTCTTGATGTTAACACCCAAATCTTCCATGGTGCTCTTTCTTTCAACATTCATTCAAAGCAAATTCAAGGTTTTCAACAATTTCTTGAGACTGTATATCCCTTTTGGGAAGAAAAAGATGGTTTTATCCATGAATTCTGGCCACAAGCATTTGGTTGTTTCCTTTTCAAAATGAATGTGTTAAATCTAATTTTTCAACCATGTACTGGAAAGGAAACCTTAAAGGATCTTCCAGCACCATTCTTTGAAATGAGCATGCTCGGTCATAGTTATAGTATCTATAATGCTGTCTATGCATTGACTCATACGTTACATGCAATGGACTCAACCAGAGTCAACCACAGACCACTGGAGCATGGAGGCAGACTGTCACCTCAGAATATGAAATCCTGGCAGGTAATATTACTTGAATGACAAAAAGCAATGTTTAAAAGCTGACTTTTTCTGTTCCTGGATGCTAGGTGGGGTCATATCCAGTTGGTACTTTAATTGGGAGATCACCAAGAAAACCAAAACTTATAGGGTAGATTCTGAAACCCAAAAATCTCCATAGTGTTACCAAAAGCCTGCATGGACTTGTGAATAGCAGAATAACCGAGTTGGAAAAGGACCTTGAAAATCTTCTACTCCACACCTATAAGGTAATCATATGGATGCATCTGTGATGTCTTCCTGATCTCCTAAAGCTCTTCTTCATTTCTGGGGCAGTCTATCGTGTTTTCCTCAAATATTTTGTCCATCTGACAAAATGCAGACTTTCCAGAACACCTGGATTTGGGATATTTCTAGAATATTTATATCATGTTAGTTCATAAGTGAATAAATGTGTCTCTCGGTACAAAGCTTAGAAAAGATTTATCTCCTTTCTATGAGATTCTTGTTTGTAGATATGTACAAACACATATAATGAAGAAAATATCTCATGCATCTGCTTTCTCATTTGAATTTTGCTAATTAGAGTAAGTCCTACATCATCCCAAGGATTTGTTACTTGATCATTTAAAGAAGAGAATTATGATGTTGGTGATGTTATCCATTCAGTCATGCCCGGCTCTTGGTGATTCTATCGGCCAGGTCTTCCTACATTTCCCAATCTTGCACTGCTTCTTTAAGTTTTTCTATGCTCTGACTCATGTCAGCTTTGATGGAGTCCAGCCATCATGTCCTTTGGGGGCCTGGTTTTCTTTTATAACTATCTCGTACAAATATAATTGCTTTCTCCAGTGAATTCCTCCTCAGGACATGGCCAAAATAAGGGAGATGCAGTTTTGTTATTTAAAGAAAAGAATAGAATTCAAGTAAACATTTACAATTTTAATCAATGTCTTGTTGTGCGATTTGCCTTTCAAACAGGAGACGTGATGGGCGGGAGAAAAGATATTGCAAACTTTTATAGTTCATTATTTTTCTTTCTCATACAGCTTCATTCATTTCTTCAGAGGATTTCATTCAACAATAGTGCTGGAGATGAAATCAAGTTTAACGAACATGGAGAATTAGCAGGTGGATTTGATATTACAAACTTGGTCACTTTTTCTAATAATTCCTATATCAAGGTCCAAGTTGGAAGGTTGGATCCTCACAAAGGATTTGCTATTGATGAAGATAAAATTGAATGGCAGAGAGATATTGCTCAGGTGGGAAAGTAACTGTATTGTTTTTGAAAGAATAATATTCATTTCCAATGATGCTAATAAAAAAAAATTAAATTTTAGATCTGGTCCAAATTGGTTTTATATTGCGGTTTTTTCAATTTTAGCCATTGAATTTTATATTATTTTTAAATTCTTTCTTAAATTGTGTTGTATGTCTTACATGTTTTTTAAATGGCTGTACACCGCCCTGGGTCCCTTTAGGGAGAAGGGCGGTATAAAAATTGAAACAAATAAATAAATAAATAATAAGCCTGGACAATGATTCCTAATTCAGGGAAGACCTTTTTAATCCCACAGAAAGTTCCTCCTACAGAGAAACTAGAGAAACAGTTGAACTGGAAACATACATTTTCTGAGTACACAGAATAAAATAAATTCCAAGTCCAAGTTAACAAACATAATTCCCGCATTAATATGGCATGTTATACCCAAACACATGAACCAATATATTGACAATACAATAGTTATCTCATGAACTATGCTCAGATAATGACCATATTCTATAACAGGCTAAACCCCAATTTTATTTCTATTTAATTTTTAGAATAAAGTGCAGTGTATTATAGTGGAATGCAGTGGAGTGAAGTAGGTTTATTGATCAAGTATGATTGGGCTCACAAGGAATTTGTCTCTGAATTTATCATATTATGCAAACTCATTAGGTTGCTTCGGTCAAATATGTGCAAGTAACAATAATTGGGAGGGGGAAGTAGTTATCCATGGGTGCTTTAGAAATCTGGCAAAAATGAATAAATCAGTGGGTTATTTTATTTTGTGCTATATTAGTTGAGACATCCATCACTCTAAGTATGAAGATCTTCATTGAAGTGAAACCCATAATAGATGGTTCCTCCAAATACATTTAGTGAAACATCAAACATGGGATGGATCCTCCAGGGACTTTCTTAATACTAGAGTCATTTCTATATTTTTGGATAGGTGCCACCTATTTCCCTGTGTAATGAAAAGTGCCATCCTGGCTACAGTAAGAAAAAGAAGGAAGGGGAGAAATTTTGCTGCTATGATTGTGCTCCATGTCCAGATGGGATGTTCTCAAACCAAGAGGGTAGGATACATTGTGCAATTATAACAAGTAATTTGAAGGGAAATGCAAGAAGCTGTTCTCCAGATTCAGTATGAACATGAAGTACTTTTATAAATTAAATTATTTAGAATGTAACTTTTCCTTTATAAATATTTATTTAGAAAAGTCAGTTGTTGATCTTGCAACATTTCTCTATTGCCATTTGAATGTTAGAATCGCTGTTTTCAGACTAAATGGACTTCACAAAAAATACTTCATAATAATTCATTTAATAACAGCTAATTTTTCAATCTGAAAGAAAACTGAGTAAAATAATCAATTGACTGTGAATTTAATAACTTAGAATCAAGAGTGAATAAACAAGGACAGAGAATAATAAATGCAATCTTATCAGTTGAAAAGAGACAGAACTGAAGAATCATTCTGTAAGGTTGAAGATGTGTTCTGTAAGAATATGGTTAATTGTTTTATTAAATGAAAATTGTCTTTATGGGTCTCAAGCAAAGCAGCTATTAAATGAACATTTAAAAAGGAATAATTGCTAAGAGCTACTAGAAGCCTATTTCAAGAAACTTCCTGGCTAACCTAAAGGATTGGTTCCTAAACCACGAGATAGAAAGATGGATCTGCAACCTGTTCAAAAATAAAGGATGGGACTTTGGGCAGACAGAGCAGCAGCAAGGCAGCAGGCTCAGGAGGCTCTTGAGCCGAACTGCCTGACAGCTTGTAGATCATGTCAGTTCCAATCCAGAAGCCAATCTTAATGTTGCCCCAGTGAGGCAACGAAGCGAGGGGATGTTCTGCAGTCCCAGGGGAAGTGGCGAGTGCCCTGAGACAATGAAGGATCCCCTCAGAAAATGTGTAACACTGGGCTGCGATCAAGCCACGAAGCAGAAATGAAGCAGCTTGGAAGCAAGCCGCCAAAATAAGCTCCAAAGCAGCATCTAGCCACCTGGCTGAGTTACTAAAATCCTACTCCAAAAAGACTATCCTACCTGATTAAAAAGAAGATTTAAAAAGATCTGATACCCAAAAGAAGGGGGGAAATGGTGACTGAAAACGGAAGGGGTTACTTATTAAAAAAAAGAAAGAAAATATTGGGCTGAAATAAAGAGTCTAGAAGGGTGAAAATAACTTTTTACTTATACTAAAATTTAAAAGATTTTATTTTCATGTGATAAGACTTGGAAAAATTCCTAAGATGTTGGTGGATGCTTTTTATAGAAGTTAAACTTGGTGGCGAAGTGAAAGTGGGAGAAAGCATGATCTTGAGAAAGCAGCTGTGAATTGTTTATTGAGACAAGAAAGGAAATATTTGGACTTATATAGAAATGAAACTCCAAAACCTGCCATAAAGCAAGGAAAATACCAAGAAGGACTGTTACAAAAAATAATGACAACACAAATGGCAAAATGTATACAGGAGATGTTATGGAGACACAAGAAGCTAATTTTAAAGAGATTTTACAAAAACTGGATGACAGATGTATACTAAAGCCAAAGGAAAAAGGCAGAATTAAAGAAAAGTTGAATGAATGTAGTATGGATGCTAACCACAGTGACAAATTTGAAAGAACAGAAGAAAAGCAGCAGGCTGCTGGAAATGTGATTATATTTCAGAGCAAAAAATTGAACTATCACCCAAAAGTTCAAGGGATGATCCAGGAAAGGTGAAAGGACTTAAAAAGGAGAGTATTAACCACCCCAATGAATGTAACGATAACTGCAGCTGGACAAAGAAGCAAGCAAAGAGAAGAAATGTATAAACCAGTTCGAAAGAAATATAAGATCCCAACAGAAAGATTTGAGAGAGCTTGGAGGAAAATAAGAAAGCAAAAGAGACTGGGAGATACAGACACAACACTGGAGAAAAAAGTGACTCAGACATGGAAGATATGGGGGAAAAATTGGACAGACAAGAATATCGTAAATGAGGAACTGTACATGAAATGCAGAATTTTATTGGCAATTATGACATAAGTGATTAATTAAATAATTAAAAATGCTTAAAATGATAAGTTTGATTGTGCAGTGATTTATATAGGATGTTTTATAAAAAGAGAATATATATAATGCTTAAGATGTTTCAAATTGAATATGGAAGCTAGAATCTTATTGGCAAATTAGGATATTAGTGAGTAATTACATGATCAGAAATGTCATATAGAATAAAATGATAAGCTTGATATTGTCTAGATATTTATATAGGATGTTTCATAACAGGAGAAGATACTTAATGCTTAAATGATACATTTGTTATTGTGTTGTGATGCTCAAAATGAATCAAGAGGATTGAATATAAAAGGAGAATATAGTTAACGCTTAAGATGTTTTATGTTTGAAATAAGTTTCACTGACAAATCAGGATATGATACTGATTGGAATATTGAATTGTGGGCTTTTATATATCGTGTGATTGTTTTTTGTTTTTTGTTGAAAATAATAAAAAATGTTTTTTAAAAAAAAATTAAGAATGAAAGACAAATTCCAATCTTACCCACATACTCTAATCAATAAAAAATAAAAGCTTTACCTACAAACAATAGGGCAACATTCAGAATCATTTAATATAAGAATAATTTGCTGCATCATATTAAGTATATGAATATACATATGTGTTGCTATGAACATGTTACACCAGGGAATTTGAATTGCGATTCTTTCTGAGCAATTATATGTTTGTTGATTTCAGATACAGCAAAATGTTTCAGTTGTCCAGAGGATCACTATCCAAACAAATTCCAGGATCAATGCATTTCTAAAATTCCAAGTTTTCTCGCTTTTGAAGATACTTTGGCTATTGTTGCAACTTTCTCAGCACTTTTACTGTCTCTGACCACAGCTCTGGTGCTTGGCATCTTCCTGAAGCACCATGATACACCCATTGTGAAAGCCAACAATCAAAGTCTCACCTACCTTCTTCTTGTCTCTCTCCTCTTGTGTTTCCTCTGTCCCTTGCTGTTTATTGGAAGGCCTAACCAAGCAACTTGCTTTCTTCGACAAACCACTTTTGGGTTTGTCTTTTCTGTCTCCCTTTCTAGCATATTGGCGAAAACAATTTCTGTGGTCTTGGCTTTCATGGCTACCAAACCAGGATCCACGATGAGGAAATGGGTGGGGAAAAGACTAGCCTATTCCATTGTGTTCATTTGCTCCTTATTTCAAGCAGGACTCTCTGTTGTCTGGCTGGCAACTTTCCCTCCATTCCCTGATGTGGATGTGCACTCAATGACCGAGGAAGTCATCATTTTATGTAATGAAGGCTCAGTTACCATGTTTTATTGCATTTTGAGCTACATGGGCTTTCTGGCTATTATCTGTTTCATAGTGGCCTTTCTAGCCAGAAAGTTGCCAGACAGTTTTAATGAAGCCAAGTTCATCACATTCAGCATGCTGGTGTTTTGCAGTGTATGGTTGTCATTCATTCCAACCTATTTGTGCACCAAAGGAAAATATATGGTAGCTGTAGAGATCTTCTCCATCTTGGCCTCCAGTGCTGGGTTACTCAGTTGCATCTTTTTCCCTAAATGCTATATTATTGTGGTAAGACCACAATTGAATAATAGAGAGCAGCTTATTCGAAGAAAGACATAAATTTTAGATAAGTTTGTCAACTTAGTCAAGTTCCTCTCTGTGTTTATGTGCTTTTGTGCATGTACAGTGCTCAGCATAAATGAGTATACCCCCTTTGAAAAGTAAGTTTTCAATCAATATTTCAATGAACATGAAAACAGTTTCCAAAAGGTTGACAAAAGTGAGTTTTATAGAACTTTTGTATAGCTCATTACACAAAAGTAAGGTGAATAATATAACTTAGTCTATAAAATCTTCAGTTTTTCTCAAATTAGTTGATGCAAAAATGAATACACCCCACCTCAAAAACTACTACATCTAGTATTTTGTATGACCTCCATAATTTGTAATGACAGCACCAAGTCTTCTAGTCATGGAATGAACAAGTTGGTGACATATTGCAACTACTATCTTTTTCCATTCAAGAGTGGCCTCATTTAGAGCCTGGATACTGGATGAAGAGTGATATTCAACTTGTCTCTTCAGAATTCCCCATAGGTGTTCAATTAGGTTCAGATCAGGAGACATACTTGAACACTGAATCACTTTCACTCTGTTATTCTTCAGAAATGCAACAGTGGCCTTAGATGTGTGTTTTGGATCATTGCCATGTTGGAAAAGTGCACAATGATCAAGGACACGAAGTGATGGTAGAATCTTTCAATATAGAGCAATACATCTGTGAATTCCTGATACCATCAATGAAATGCAGCTCCCCAACACCAGCAGCACTCATGCAGCCCCACAGAAGGACACTGCCACCATCATGTTTCTCAGTTACATCTTTTTCCCTAAATACTATATTATTCTAATTTTTGAATTATGGGAGCATGTCTTCAGGAATAATGGGTAATTTTAAGAAGTAGTCTGGAAGAACACCTTTTCTTTATGGCACTTATATTTATTCTTGCTTCAAGAAAGGATGCTGTCAGACTGGTGTAAATAAACTCTCAAAAAGTACCAAATTTCTTCTCTCTTCTCTTCTCTTCTCTTCTCTTCTCTTCTCTTCTCTTCTCTTCTCTTCTCTTCTCTTCTCTTCTCTTCTCTTCTCATCTCTTCTCTTCTCTCCTCTCCTTTCCTCTTCTCTTCTCGTCTCCTCTTTCCTCCCCTCCCCTTCCCCCCTTTCCTCTTCTCATAGTTTATTTATTTTTCCTTTTATAATATCAGGTTCCTGCATTAATATAATTTCAATATGGATACAAGAAAAAAATAAATATTGAAAACACAGGAAAAAACCTATTACCGTACAAATAAAAAGTCTAGTAATAAATTAACAAGATCACCAAACGGATCATTTTAAGATTATCACAAATTTGACATATTCTATAAGCATGATATATTGGAAGTATCTTTTATTCAGCTGGGATGAAGAAGATAGTGCATAGTAATCTATAGAGCTAAGAAGTGGATTCATCAAAACCAGATTATATTGAAGTACTGTTGGTTATAGGTTTTGTCCCCATATATATTTTATTTAATGAGAGCATCAGAATAATGGAAAGATCTTGAAGGTCTTCTAGTCCAAACCCCTGCTCAGGCAGGAAACCCTATACTATTTCAGACAAATAGTTGCCCAATAGCTTCTTTAAAACTGCCACAACTCCATCACATTGTAATTTCCCTTTAGTTGTCATAAATACTGTAATTAGATCAAAACTCCAGTGACTTTTAAGGTGACACTGAACAAAACATCCAGCAATGAAGTCTTCAGCTGAGCTAAAGAACAGCAGAATAGTCATCAGGGACTTTGATCCTTTATGTAGTGAGTCTTTTAAGAAGCATTTTGGTCAAAGAAAAAGCTTTGTTAAAGCTTAATGTCCGCTTATCTAAATATAGGATCCAAAGAATACCAGAAATGGTACTTCTCCATAGTTTCAGAGAGACAAGATACGGTAGAATTTTTGCCCAATGGTTGATGAGGATTATGATCCTGCTGCTATCCCACAAAGCACAAAGCATGATTGTATCTCTGAATTATTCATCTTTCTTGCCATTATTTGAGTAATTTGCTTATCTTTCTCTTCCTTTATATCATGTATATATCATGTATATCTTTATAACATCTTTAGAATATAATTGGTCTATAAAGTGAATGGTTTTTTGTAAATATTTTTCAAATACCTCTCTAAAAATATGCTCAGTCATATTTTGTCATCCTCTTTGCTCCCTCTTCTGTTCAAAGAGTAGATTTTTTAACAGACATTTATATTTCCTGGCCAGAGTTCATAAAAATCAGAAAGTCTCAGCCACTCACAACAAAACAATCCAGGACTACAGATTCCTTAAAAATTATACTTCTCTATCAAAATCAAATAAAAGATACTCCACACTTCCTTATTTTAGCTTGCCTTCAACAATCCTCTTCCTTGTCATTTAATAATAATGAAGTCTCAAAACTGACGCAGAGCTTCAAAAAGGAGGCTGTGACTAAAAAAAACTTCTTTTAGCTAATTCAGATAATAATCAGGCTTTTTTAATGAAGCACCTGGTTTTTTTCTGAGTACAGAAGGGAGTATACTACTCCTTTTGCCTTTTGGTCCCAAGCCAGGGGCTTTAGCAGGCCTGTCGCTAAGCAACACACTTTTTTATTACAGCAAGAAGTTTTACAAGCTGGCAAAGAAAGAAAGAGAGTCTCGGATGCCCATTT
>JANHFO010008707.1:8722-29408 GCA_032468095.1 Pareas carinatus | reverse complement strand
ATGGGTCTTGAGGACCCGGCGAAAGGTCCGGAGGTCATTAACCGATCGAATCGAAGGGGGGAGGCTGTTCCAGAGGGAAATCTTCTCGCAGAATTACACTTGGCACAGCAGAGAAACTAGGGAGTGGGGAAAGACAACAACATTGTGTATGGTTCAGTGTTGCTTATACATTTCAGTACCCTGCCCATGTTGAATGCCTGATTTGGGATTTAAAAGAAGCTGAACTATGGTTTACCTGGGATATCAAAACGGACAAACCATGATTTGCCACCAGACTTTGAAATCCTGTCTGAAGAGTGAACCATAGCAATGTTTCTGGGTCCGCAAAGACGCAGTCATCAGGAAGCTCAGTTAGGAATTAAAATGAGAGCAAAGTAGAAATTGATACCAAGGTGTGCGATTGTTGCTTACCATATGCTTGGAAACTCAGGGCTTAATCTACCTTCTAAATTAGAGTTAGTGCAAATCTTTTGATGTGACTTTTTCTCTTTTCAGTTGATTAAGTCAGGGACTGTATATATTTGCAGATCTCTGAACACAGGCATTTATGTTTTGACAGGAAGAATATGACAAGTACGGGATCCGGATTAGGGTCAAATTCCGTAGCAGCACCCAACTTCATGAGCTGACTCCATACCATCAGAGTGGAGGGGAGAAAAGCGTTTCTACAATGTTGTATTTAATGGCTTTGCAAGAACTCAACAGATGCCCTTTCAGAGTCGTTGATGAAATAAATCAGGTATATATGCTGGCACTGGAAACAAAAGCTTCCATCACTGTATTCTGTAGCAGAAATGAAATGTTGCTGTTTATTTCTTTTACAGGGAATGGATCCAGTTAATGAAAGGAGAGTCTTTGATGTGGTAGTAGAAACTGCCTGCAAAAAAAGCACTTCACAGTACTTCTTTATTACACCAAAGGTGTGTGGCTGAAAACTCCGTATATTCTGTAGATTTTATACAGATAAAATTTTATATAGCTTATCTTTTTCCATTTTGCATGAATCAAATTATAAATCTATTTTATTATATCCGCAGCTGCTTAAATAGTATGTACATTCATACTCACCCTTAGCCTAATTTTTAATGTTTAATCTGTCCTTTACATAGTTTTTGTTTTCAATTTTGAAGCTGGAACTGAATCAATTTAATTTGGAGAAGCATGTATATTGATTATTATTATCCATTCACAACAATGTAAAGTTACAGCTGCCAGTTCTTTACTGGTGTTGGCCTTCATACTTACTGAGTTCTTCAAAATAACCTAGGATGTCATAATGGATCAATGTAGTGTATGTGTGGGGCCAAGCAGTGCGGCCTTTTGCAATTGACAGATGGAAATTTTGTCAACTGTATTTATTTATTTATTTATTTATTTATTTGTTTGTTTGTTTGTTTGTTTGTTTATATTGGATTTTTATACCGCCCTTCTCCCCGAAGGGACCCAGGGCGGTGCACAGCCATATAAAAAGACATCAAAGGGATACAGACAGACAATTTACCAGACAAACATTAACGGAATTTTATTTAATGTGCAGATTTTCCCCGTTTCTGATTCTAAATTTGGATTTCCTTATTAGAAAATAAGTAATACTGATAACAATCTGATTTAATACTTCACCAAAAACATAAAGTTTAGCTTTAAATCAGGGCTGTCCAGCCTTAGCAACTTTAATTGTGGACTTCAACTCCCATAATTCCACGGCCAGCATGGTGGCTTGGTGGGAAATTGGAAGAAAGGAAATCAGAGAATGAGAAATTAGTAAGTAGAGCCAGAACAGTTCTTTGCTTTTCTTTGATGACATTCTACTTCTTGGTACCTGTTTGGGGGGCCACTTCTTTGATGAATTATTTACATTTTAAAAAAGTAACATGACAAATTCAGTGGCATCCACAGGAGTGAAATCATCTTATAAATGCAAAAGCTTTCTGATCCAAATGGATAAGTTACAACATTTATGTAATGATATCTTCAAGCATATTACACCATCTCCTCCCACCCTTCCACTCCCAGCCAAGAGATGCTCATAGGTTACATCCTGAAAATGTTTCCTAAAACTTCAGGCGTTTTATAAACTCAGTCTAAGCAATCAGAAGTAACCATTCCTGAATGTAATAAAATTAACTCTCAGGTAACTATGTAGAGGTAGTCCTTGCTTAACAACTGTCCTGTTTAGCAACCATTTGAAGTTATGACAGTGCTGAAAAAAACCTTTATGACTGTCAGAGCATCCCTGCAGCCACGATTGAGATTCGAGCACTTCAGAACTGGTGGTCGTTTAGGACTTGCAGTGTCCTGAAGTCATGTGATTTCCATTTATGTGTTTCACAGCTGGCTTCCAAAAAGCAGAATCAATGGAGAAGCTGGCAATAAAACAGCAGTTGCTGTACTGTGTTGCCAGTTCCAATTGTAGTCGTTAAACAAGGACTATCTTTATACCCTAGCAATTCTGCCCCATGAATATATTCAGTAAACAATTATTAGTTTTTTTGGAGAGGAGTTTTTGAATAGATAATTTATATACAAAGTGAAACAAATTATCTTGTTGGAAGCTATGTCCTCCATCAACTTCTTGCCAAATTTGGTGCTCGTTCTACTGATAGTCTCATGAATGTCCACTTAAAATAATATTGGTTCCAAGCTATTTTGAAGCTTCTTTGTTTTCTGGCAAGAATTTTAGGAAACATATTTACTGATATTATTCCAATTTCATTTTTTGTAAAAAAAAAAAAAATCTTAATAGTATGTCTCTTCCTAGCCTCTCATACTTGTTTTTCTGTCTCCTTCATTTATATATTCTGTCAACAGAAAAAAAAATCTCATGGCTGTAGCTGTTAATATCTTAATATAGAAGCATTTATTTAATTGATCAAGCCCTGGAATTGAAAGTGATTAATAATAACAATAGAGAAACTGTTCACAGTTTATTCTACATATATTATCTTACCTAGCCTGCAATATTGTTTATACTGTTGAACCAAATAATACCAGAGAAAAATGGAATGTAGCTGCTGTGAGAAACATTTAGTATATAACAATTAATAACCAAGTATATTTGATAAAGAATAAATAATAAGATTGTTTAACAAGATACTTTTTCCTTGCTTCTTAACAGCTGTTGCAGAATCTCAGTTATGGAGAAAAAATGACCATATTATTGGTCTACAATGGATCATCTATGCTAGAATCAAACAAGTGGGACTTAAAAGCTTTCTTTAGAAGAAGGCGGAGATTTCAACCATGATTAACAGTAAAATATATATTCCTTTTTGAAACTGAAAAGAAAAATATTTGGAAAGATCAAGAATGAATGTATTTCTTAAAAGCACAATTTGTCTCTTATAAAAGCCATTGATAGCCAATATTTTATAAGACTAAACTACTAATGTTTTCTTTTATGCTTATTTTTCTCTGAAGAACTGTAGATACCAATTTGGAAGATAAATTGATAAATTGAAAGGATATATTTTCTTATCAGCAATCAATTGTTTTAGATAAATTTGAGAAAGAAATGTTCTGCCAGTTATTCACAACTTGGAAGCTTTAATTACATTTGTTATAATACGCCTTATAAATATTATAATACAGTCTTTGGATTAACTGATAAACTGGTAGAGTTCACCAAATCTGTTCAACAAAGTTTAACTGTCTAAATGTCTGTTCTATATAACTATGGGATACTGAACTAAGAAAAGTAGTCTTTCCAGTTGCTGCTAAATGATGAACTTAATTGTGTCCTGGAAGACTAAAATAATTTCAAGCATTTCTGACATATATAAAATATGCAGTGTCTTTTTATCTTAATCTTAGAAGCAACCACTTGCTTGACTGATAATTTTATACAAGGTACCATTCTTACAACATGGGGGGGACATACTTACATTTTGTTCCATATGTTTGTCTTTTTATAGGGAAAAATGCCAAACCTCTTTTTATATAATAAATATATATGGGAAATAGTAATTTATTTTCAGTTCTTTAACCCCTGTTAAATATGGCAATAGAAACTGACTCAATTTTTAAATATTTCTAATAATCAAAAAAATCCATTAAGTATCTCAGTCTTCAAATCATTTTTGATTAGCATATCAAAAGCATAAAGACTTTGGGACTGTTGTCATCAATAAGGGACATGAAATTTGACTTTGTGAATCTAAGGAGCAAAATCTGTCTCCAGTAGAGAATATTATGGAGGAATGGAATAAATGTGTAATTTCCATAATAATTGTTTAAACTGCATTTTAAAAGTATGAGATACTAAATCCCATAAGGCACTATGATTATTTAATTCTGAGTACATACATTTATTGTAATTTGAATGTTTAATGCAATAAGTGCAGAGGTATGGGTATTCAAGAGTAAATACTTTATTAGGTTTAGTTATTTATTTCTCAAGTGACCTCTTTACTTTTTATTTATTTACACAGACACAAACACACACAGAGGGGGAGAGAGAATTGTTGGCAAATGTTTAAGAACTGGCTTTGCCTGCTCCACTCCTTCAGAACAGCTGATCAACATACTAAGTGTACTGGCTCAGCTCCATTCTCCACCACCTTGTAAAATTCTAGAAAATTTAACAATCAGCTCTCATGAGCTGGCTCCAGCATGCCATGGTGTATATGATTTCTCCTTATAAGGTGACATTTTAAGCCATGAAGTTTGCAACTAGAGCAAAACATTTGTTATATATGAACCCTAGCTGTTCTTTTGTGACTTCTTCTTCTTCTTATTATTATTATTATTATTTCTGTGGGGGTGGATCAATGTGCAAGAATTCAGATCTGAATGTGGCCAGCATCCTATTTTAAAAAAATGTGAATAGTAAAAGAAGTCCTTTTAATTATATCTCTTTATAGGAAAGTAAAGGAGAAAGCTGTCCCTTTTCTCCTAAAGAGTTAAATAGCAAATATAGACGATTCTAATCAGTTGATTTTCATTTTAAAAAATTCCAAAGTTTAACTTTGTGATTTGGGACCAGGCAGGTGTAGAATTCATATATTTTTTTCTCCATTGACACCTGATGCTGAGAACTTTTATGTTTGCTTACATCACTTCCTTTCCCTGGAACATTAGAGTTTATTACTCCCATCTGTATACAGAGAAACAGTCTCTCTTTGTGTAACATTGTGTGCCCTTGCAACATGGATTAGCTACAGTGTTCTTTCATCATGCAGCTCAGTAACGTATCTGTTAGGAGGAGTTAATAATGAGAAGGAAACTCCAGCCAAATCGCCTAATGAGTGGATAGAAGGTAGTGTAACTTTAAGAGTCTGGACAGTTAGATCGATGAGGACTGCTGAACTAGCTATTTATAATAGCAAAAGGAACCTTGTGTTCATTTTAAATTACATTGCCAAAATTAAGAATGCTTACAGCAACCAAGAATAGTTTTTGAAAGTGCAGGGAAAGAATTTGAATTAGATTCGTTTCAATTCTCTTACTCAAATTGCTGTGGAGTGTTTGAATTCTACATGTCTAGGTTTTCTTTAGTATTGAACTGACTTTAGTGTACCACCAGAGGCCACTCTAATACCAGCTGTGGGAGATCTGCTTTGCCATGTGGACTTGGAAGCTTTTAAAGGAAGGAAGGCGTGTAAATGCCCTCAACTTTCAGAATGAAAGGAAGGCCTCTTTTCCAACTGAAAAAACTATTTGGGACTGCACTTCTCTATTATAGTAAATGTCTGTTGGCTGCGGGAAGTGTAGACCAGTTACATCTCTGGAAATCTGATCCAGGAAAGAAAAAGGAAGGAAACACCGATCCTGTGGAAATAGTAATATCACGGGTTGCTAAATCTAGAAGCTAGATTCTATCAACACTTTGAACTCCTGGAAAGACCCTTATCTTTATGCTTAAAATAGATAATGATAGATTTACTTGGCTACAACTTAGAGAAGGAATAGAGGCCTGGGCTGTTTGGATGGAGAGAATTGCAAATAGGATTGCCAGTAACTGATTCAACAATAGTCTATAAAATAACCTAATTAGCCTCAGCAATGTTGGGCAACATTTTGCCACCCAGGTGTTGAAGTATAACTCCCTTATTCCTTTGCCATTGAACATGTTGACTGGAATTGCAGGAAGTCGGACTTCAGCACCATACAGACAGTATCAAGAATTGCATGACCCAAGCTTATGATTTCTTATGATGGTCTTTGTGGTGCTTACAGTTGTTCCCAACTTCATATACCAGAGTAATTCTCAGCTAACAGATCTAACATATTTGGAGGAACTGAAATTATGAAAGATTGCCCTAAAGTGACATCCTCTTGTGCAATCATTGTCTGAATTTTCTTCGGCAAACTTTTGCATCCCTGTTTTTTGTCATTATAAACAAAGTTATTCCAGCTGGATGCACTTGGGCCAAAAAATCAAGGAGTTCTTGCTACAGTATTAGCACATACAAGGTTACATTTCACATTATACTAATATATGAGAAACATATATGAATTAAATAAGCTAGATTTTAGGCGTAGGCACTTGGAATCATTCTTTGTACATTGTCTGAAGCTGCAGTGATCAGATTGGAAGGCCATAGACATTCTGTAAATAAAATTGAGAATATTTTAGAGTTACATGTGAGTAGATTCATTTAATGCAATAGAGCTTATTTCTGAGTAAATAACCACAGGGATTCTGTAAGGCTCAAAAGGATGCTGACTTCTGCTTATTGTCCTGTTGACTTTCTTGGTGCTCAAGTGTTAAAATTCTTGCTTCTTTATTTATGACTAGGGTTATTTTTAATGTTAAATTTTTATAGCAATCTTCATGCACTTATTATCTGACTTGCAAGCTGTTTTGCAAGTAATGGAAGAAGGCTCAGGAACAAATAAAAAAATAAATATCATTTGAATGGACAATCTGAGTTATGTTGGGAAAAGGCTGACGAAAAATTGCAATGCTATTGTATAAATTATACATTACCAAAATATGAAGAAGGCATTAAACCAATATTCAAAGTGTTAACAATTAATGTTTGGTGCTGCTAGTTTTTAAAACTGATTATATAAAGTAATATAATAGATTTTTAAAGCATTGGTTTAATATCCATTTTTCCTTCAGGCTTAATCCTGTTTGTTCTGGTAGAAAAACACATATTGAAGTTGAAAGCCACAGTTTATAAGGTGCTATGAGCTGTTCCCAGCATTCTTTACCCCTCTAGAATATGACCAGGCTAATCACATTTTCCTGCAAAGAGTTAAAGACATGAATTACCAGAATAAATTAGATACTACAGAATATTAAAGTCTGAGTTAAATATTCTACCTGGGAATCAGCAATTTACCTTTGTTCACTTTTTCAAAACCACAGAAAGAGTTTTCAAGGTCCAGATAGAAAGTTTTTCCATCTGCATTTCTAAAAGGTAAATACACACAGACATTCCTGGAAAAGAGAACTTTATTGGATATGTTAGAGTTCACTAAATAATCTGTTTCCACATGGGACCAAATCTGATTTTTTAGCATAAATAAGACAAGAAAGGGTGCTGTTAGCCTAAAGTGGAATGCACTTATTTCTCTTAATACAAACCCAAAATAAATGTCAAAAGATGGACAATCAACCCAACTCTTCCCCCCCTTCTTCCCCCTTTCCTCTGCTATCCATCATGTGCATTCTCCTATCTCCCAAAGGTCATGCTGGTTGCTGGCTAGGGAACTAAGCAAGTTGGGCTAATACTTTTAAAAGGCCATTGATTTGAAGCCTTGACTTTGCAAAACATATAATCAAAAGTAACATAAAGTGAAGTATGTCACAATAGCGCTGCATACGTGAAATAAAGAATTGCTTAATTTGATTATGTCTTCAGTGTATGTCTGCCTCTACCCATAGGAAATTCAAAGTGGGCAATGGAATGATACAAAATACCATAAGAAGATGACACAGGAGACAAAGGCTGTACTTTTTTCTAATGATCAGGTTATGGTTGGGAGAGAACACTTTAAGTATGGTGTTGAAATTCTTTGGCAATTTCTGCCCTATTGAAGCAGCATCCTGTTTTTGCAAACTTGTATGAGAACCCCTGAAAAATAAGAACCAGAAACCAAGACTAAAAAATAAATGACTCATCTTGGAACACACTCCCTTTTTCTGTGTGTCAGACAGAACAGCCAGCACATCAGAGAAGATGGGAAGGAACAAACTAACACTTTCACATTTAACACTACCAAAATTCATGTTGAATTTTACAAATACAACTTAGAAGTGAAGGCTAGTTCTGAACTACCATAGTTGCTCTATCTTGAGGATTGAGTTGCCCGGTTGAGGTGGGAGGATAGGTGGTGAAGGTACTGTGCTTGCATCTACCTTGACTTTAGTAACAGATGCTGCTGCATCAATAAGGTATTTTGACCAACTGAGGCTCTTGTATAAGATGTGTAATATGGGAAAATCTTGGAAAGCTTATGCAAAATCTTTAAAATAAATACTGTTCCTTGGGTTCTTGTATTCAACTACTGGAACCCCCATCCTATCAGAATGAAAAGGCTGCTGCTTTCTAGGCACCATTGTTAGTGTAATTCAAAATACTGATCTTGAAAATCCAGTATCATTTGGAGGGTTGTGAAATCTCGTGAGTTTTGAGAGCTACATAGAGGACTCTTCCTACACCGCCACAGTTGAGATGGGGTGATTGCACAAAGAGCCTTTATGCTGGCACTGCCCAGATTCTGCAATAGATTTATCAAAATCTTAGCAAGTGCCATGGACTAAGGGAAAGGATGATGGATCTTGGGCCTTCCAGATGTTGATATTGAAACACATAAATTATTCTGTGTCGCCAATTGTCAGGGATAGTTAGAGCACCAAGGTTGGTGCTCAACCTTGGTAACTTTAAGACTTGTAAACTTCATCAGTTAAAGTCCACTGATCTTAAAAGTTGCCAAAGTTGGACAACCCTGATCTAGAGGGTCAATGCTTTCCCGAATCTTGGTGTGTCTGTGTGTATTCTTTTGTTCCGATATATTAAATCTGTCTTTTTAAAACGTCAAGTTGTTTTAACTATAAGCTGCTCTGGTTTTTGTTTCTCTCCTTTTTAATCTTTTAAAAAAGTTATCCATTACTGCAGTTCTGCCATTTTAATTGCTTGTTTTACTTTTATCTGTCTAAATCAGCTTTGCTCAACATAATAGCCTCTCTGTATATTGAATTTCAACTCCAAAGGCCTTAAGTGACTGGAAGATTAAGGAGTTGTCTTGCCGATCTGGAAGAATCAAAATGGGGAGAGCGATTCAACTCCATTGTTAATAGATTTTCCTCTCATTGTTTTCTTACTTTCCAATTTTGAGCAATCAAACTGATACAAATCATCTCAAGCAACGTTTCCATTTTGTTTCATTTTATTTTTTTTAAGTATTTGGACATTTTATATACATATGTACAAAAACACCTATTCCTACTTTTTTCTTTTTTCTTTTTTCTTTTTTTACAATTTCATATGATTTACAAAACAGGACAGCAAAATAACTTAGAAAGGATACGAATACTGTACAAAAATAAAATGGATTAAAGTTGTAAAGATTGGTATTTTACAGTGTTACAGATTTGTTAACCTGCAATAAAACAGCATTTGAAAAGTATGTCTGGTGCATACTGGGCAAAGTCCATCAACAAACAGAGGAGACACCTGTATAGAAGTCATCAAAATTGTTCACAAAAGATGTTGTATAGCTATAGTTTAAAGCCATGGCTTCTCTAGGAAGGTCTTTCTGAATGGAGGAGAGGAGCTGCTTTCACGTCAGCACTCTTGAGATTTTCCAGAGTGGCCTGGCAAAGAAGTTCACCAAGAACTTGATTTTTCCCTCTTGTCAACACCTGCTGTAGCCTCTTCTCAAATTCCGATTTGCTAAAAGATTGCAACCCGTTTCACTGCACTGTCAAGTCTGCAAGTGAAATTCACTGCTTACTCTTATACTGAAGCTGACAAACTTGTCCGATTTTATTTTGTTAGTGGTTAATAAACTTTGGGTAGTTTCTGATGTTACTTTTGGAAGACTCCTAAAAAGCATATCTTTTTACATCCTGTTACCAGGTTTATTTGAAAGCGAGTTTCATTTGAAGGAACATTGCTTTCAAGTAAGCATGCTGAGATTAGCACCCAAAGAAGCATGCTCTGCTTCTGAGAGTATCCTCATGAAACTCCTGGATGCTTGAGCCGTGCATCCCTTTTCTGGGGCACAGCCATGGGAGTTACATTTCCCACATAAAAACATCTTAACAATTCTCGTGGAGCTGGGTGCAGTTGTCAGCAAGCAGGATTGAAGAAATCCTTGCTTCTGCTGCAAAGGGGAAACAGTTTGCTGGGACAAGGATCCATACTATGCATGCTTAATCCTGCTCAAGTGCCCTTCAAATTACCAACTGATTCAGCCTGAGGAAGAGATTTGTTTGGGAAGAAGAAAAATTGTGAGTGGGTAAGAATTAAGCACCTTATTTTTCCTTTTGTCCCAACAACTGCAAATCAGGTGTCTTACATGACTTATGCAGCAGACAAATCATGCCCAAGATTTTCAACCCTGCTTACTGTCGAATGCCAGACCGGCCCTTTAAGACCTGGTTATGCACATATTGTATAAAACTAATATAAGGAAGCAGGCCAGTGTCAATCAATAGCCTAACTATTGGTATGCATGATGGCCCCAATTAAAAGTTATCATGGCAGTTGCTTCCCCTGCATCATAGCTGAAGAAATTCATGGCTGTTTGCAGAAAGTGGGTGATCTGACATGTTTAATGGTTACCAAGTCAGAAGATTTATCATCCCTCAATACACATTAGTGGAAATATCTGGTTTACCTACATGTCAGTCAACCTACTCACTGCAAACTGGGTGGCCACTCCAATGCTAGAAATAACACACCTTATCTACGAAGGCAGGATCATGCACACCTCATTGTAATGACCAGAATATCACAAAGGTGAATCCCAAATGTTTTGGGAAGCCACTCTTTATAGCTGGAAGAGCCGTTAAGAAAATAAACCTAGTCATTATTTTATACATCCTATGGTTAGATTTCTCCATAAGAATCCTTTTAGGAATGAGAGGAGCAGTCCCTATGTTCTGTTATTCAAATAATATATGCTGCCAATTAGGTCACGGCAAATTGTTTGACTGATGTGGTGAAGGCAAAGCCATCATTTCTATTCCTGACCTGAAGTCCACAAGGGAGCAACATGAATAGCACCATTTGGCCGTCGAGGACTTCCGAGCCCAAGGGACCAATGTAAAACCTTCGGGTGGACTGGAGGTGGCCACATGTCATAGGAGATCAAGAAACAAGTCCACAGCTGTCAGGATGGCGCCCTAACCACCATTTCACCAAACCTGGTTATTCTCATCTGCCTTTGTGACCTGATAAGGAGGTGCCATTTAAGTGTCTGTGGCTTGCTTTTACAAAAGGTGGAATAACAGCATTCAGCTTTCAGGCTCTCTTTTGCTAAAACTGCACTTGTCCTGCCCCAAAGCAACAGTAAAGATCTGGCAAACTGTTTAGTAGGACTCAGATTAGAGCTTAGGCTCTGGAGGATGGGTTTCATATAGAAAGGGAGGACGATTGGAATAGTACCACATTGCGAGCTGCTGACCAACCACATAGTCCTCACCCTTATTAACAAGGCAGCATTAACAGTACCGATAAAAGCAGAATACTTTCTCTTTTCATTTTACACTAGAGCAATAGAAAGAGCCAGGCTACCTATTTTATTTTTATAAGGAAGAACAAACATCCCTACAATTTATTTTGGACACCAGAAATTAATTTTGGTTTATCATAAAACAAATGTTTCAAGAAGTTGAAACGGAGGTAGAAAGTGTGCTTGGTTTCCTGACATGTCTTCACTGAAGAACACTCATTCCTTTTTGCTTCTGAAATGCCATTAAGTTGTTCATTGCCCCAACACCTTTATTTAAAAGCTGTTCTTTTCGCATAGACAGGTTTCATAATGAGCCACACAGGTAAAAATGCTTGACGCATACTGAGTTCTAGTGCTGGAAGCAACAGACAATTGTAGAATACTCTACTCTCTGAGATGTTTTATTTTATTTTTCTAGGAAGCTAGCTTTCTATCGGATGAAACAAGAACAAGATACTGTCATAGCAGGTATACTTTACAAGGTCGTATGTACAGATTCTTTACAAAGTTGGGCGAACCGATCCTGGTGTAATCCCTCTGGCTACCGTGAGATTTACTCACCCACAAAGTTAGCCCTACGAAGGACAGTTGCACCACTCCTTCCATCATGAGAAAGAAGAGTCAAGGACAGAGGGGGCAGGAGGGAAGTCTGTAAACATGATTCTCCATCACCACGAGAGACGGGGGAGGGAACGTCCATGGATTACAACCTTCATCAGGTTCATGCTTTCAACATTAACAAAGATGACACAGCTTGGCTAGATGCAGGAGCTTTTCTCCAATGTGGATGGTGCCTCTGTTCCGAAGGGCTAAACCGTAGCATTTGGAAAAACAGATGAAATATTGCCATTATCACGAACTGTATGAAGACTGATACGGAGGATTTGAGATTGCAAGGTGAGGCGCTGTCGTGAAAAGGATTTTGACATGCCTCCGGCATCTTGAGTCTGAATTCCTACTTGCAAGTTAGTTTGGTTGTTATTCCCCAGACTCTGTACAACAGCTGCAATTTATGAAAAAGAAGACCGTTAAAAAGTCGTTTTTTTAAAAAAAATCAGTGTTAGTTACTTTCGTCCGCATAGAGAATGTTCTGTCAGAGAAAATAAAAAAAGGAAAAAGTTCTCTAGCGACTTCAAGTGCGCATAGTTCCGTTAGCTGAGATAGAATTCTGGCGAGAGGTGAAGAAAATGCACCATTGAGAAAGAGAGAAAGAGTCATAAGAGAGAGAGAGAGAGAGACGGAGGGAGGGAGGGAGGGAGAGGGAGAGGGAGAGAGAGAGAGAGAGAGAGAGAGAGAGAGAGAGAGAGAGAGAGAGTTCTGGCGAGAGGTGAAGAAAATGCACCATTGAGAAAAAGAGTCGTAAGAGAGAGAGAAAAAAACTTTTATAAAAGTGGTAGCTTATCAAGATGGTTGCTGCTGTTACGCATTCATTCCAACAAAACCCAGCAGAATAAAGCACTGGTAGTGGTATTCATATAGTACAGTACAGTATATGGTTGCTTTTCAGATGAAAGTCTAGGAACAGCTAAAGGAGAGAAAAAAATAGTCTCATACTTCTGCCACATTTCTTTGCACGATTTAGGTTGCATTGTTTCTTTTCCACATGGCAAAGAATGACCTCTTGTGTGTGATGCCAGCTGATTTCTTGTTTTCCTTTTGGTTTCATAATTGGTTTCTGTGCATGTTTCCACTGGGGAAAAAAAAGAGCAGCTCAAAAAAAGGATAACGTTGGTAGAAAGTACAGTTCCCTTCCACCAATCTGGTACTGTGAACGATGAATTTTTTTAAAATGTTTCTTTAACAGTCTTGAACAGGGTGGACCACCGAGAAAGAAACGTGTAATTCCATCTATCATGTGCTACAATGTTTTTGTTTTGTTTTACTTGAAAAACACTTAAGTGAGTTGGAAAGTGGTTTCACTAAACTGGATTTTTTTTGTGGGGTTTTTTGTTGTTGTTGTTTTGTTTTAAAATACAAGCAGCATTACATTAGTCAACAAAACATCTCCATAACACAGCAATCACAAAGAGCTTGGAATCACTACTGTGGTGTCACAGGTCAAATCACCCAGTCACATATAATTATATACAGATGTGTGTGTGTGTTTGTGTTCACACACATGCACCCACACACCAGTGTTGATTCTTTAAACTATAAAAAGTTGCATTATTTCTGCTGATCCCCATACAGCCCCGCCCACTGCCCACGCCCACCCAGCAGCCACTGGTTTAAGACTGTGGTTGATAGCACAGCAGGGTGAACAGAACAAAATGTTAATCTTTAAATTTCCAGCTACATGTGCTTTAAAAATGCAAGTCGGGAGGGGAGGAATTTTACTGTACAGTGGTGGACGTATTTGTGCTGATCCATTCTGCCTTTCTCGCTGGCGACTGTCTCCCCGCCCTCACCCCCGTTGTAGTCTTTCCTTCAAAAGGAGGCAGAGTTGGTCTTTTTAGATCGCTTGATCATGCTAGGGTGGAACTCGGTATGGCGACGGGCATGCTTCGTGAGGTGGTCGCTGCGCATGAACCGCTTCTCGCAAAGTGGGCATCGAAACTGCTTCTCCCCGGTGTGGGTTCGGTAGTGCCTTGTCAACTCATCGGAGCGAGAGAACTTTTTAAGGCACTCTGGCCATGTACAAGGGAAAGGTCGTTCACCTGAAGGAAGAAGAAAGGGAGAGGAGTGAGATGCGATTGATTCGAAGGGCAATCAGCATACGGAAAGTGTTCAACCCAGGAGAGATTTCAATGAATGTCGCAGGAACTATAAAAGAATGAAGAAGGCACCCCACAATTACTGTGCAGTTTCTGCACATTGCTAAAACCAACTCAATGCTATCAATAAAAACTCAGTTAAGACACCTGAATCCAACATACCCGATACTCCAATTCTAATCCTGCATCTCAAGCACAGTTATCTTCATGCCGAACAGTTGTCCACTCTATTGGCCAGAGATACTGAGCATCCGTATTAAAAGAATGAATTACACCACTGAGTAACTCTGCCTTTCCCCATCCATATTTAGACCCTAACTTTTAGCGGATACAGAACACAGTCTTTAGTGCCCTTCACCTTCACAAGGGTGAAGTGGCACATATATTTCTGTTATTAAGCAGTACCAAAAGTGATTCCTTTGACTGTAGGTGCCATCTGTTAACCAGGCCATCAAAAAACACCAACCAGACCAAAAAGAAAAAAAAGGAAAAGTCAAAGAAAGGAGAAAAATATAGCAGCACTGTAGGTAATTTTAAAACCATTCTGTTTATGGCATTTTATTATCCAAGGAGATAAAAGCCCGAAGATTATCATAGTAAACTACAGAGTCTTCACAACAGATTTGAGCTATCGAGTAGATATGAGAAACAAAGGACTATTTTGAAATAGTTTTCTGAAAAACAACTTTCCCTTCCTAGGTTTTCCTTTTACTAACTTGATTCCAAAAGCAATGTCTCCCATTAAGTTATTTTTGAACTAAAGGCAGGCTGACAATGATACAAAATATGGGAACAGCTCTTCCAACAGCGTATTGGAACTCTTCAGAGATGAGGTCTTCCTGACTTGGAAGTATTGCAGGAATGTTCACTAAAGAAAAGAGTTGCCTTGTGTAACATTTTAAGCATTACCGAACAGCCGTGCCTTCCACTCCGCCTGTGTAAGAAATATTTCACCAGTCTAACAAGCTGTAAGTTCTATTAAAACCAGGTCAGCTTGCAGACTCGAGAATTTCTGTTCAAAAACCAGCCAAATGATTCAGTTGGCAATGTGCTATAACTTTACAAACTGTTTCAGGAAATGCTGCCGAAGCCAAAGTACAGGCCTGTCTAACACGGAGGTGTGGACCATTTACATTCCCCTAAAGGAAAGCTGACAATAAAATTTAAATGTGAAGAACTGTGCATTGGTGTGTGGCTGATGTAAGGCAGTATGTGTAATTCTACGCACACCTCTCTGATAAATAAGCCTCATTCAGCAGTGGATCTGTTGTTCGAAACTATGCAGGGCAAGTGTTGGCTTCACATGTAAACATATTAGTAGACATCCTATAGGTAATCGACATTAATTCTCCCACGGTGACGCTGTTTGCATTGGGCGTTGAGATAGTTATCTGAAACCCACAGATGTGGTTGCTAATGGCAAAATCCACCACGTATATCCTTCCACATCCTACTGATTTTTATTATTTCAGTGCCCATCGAAACAGATATACATTTTCCTCAATTGCTGCCAAGATGAATGGTATTTGTTGTTAGAACAGGAAAGGAATGCTGGTCGGAACATTATTTATTGCAAAGCTTTCAGAGTATTTCATTTGAACATTTGCAAGTGGGTAGGAATCCAGGAATGCAAACAAGGAGAGCTTAGTTTTCTATGAATCATCTTTACAAGTGCATGCCAACTACTTCCTCCCTTCTTTTCCATGTGCAAACGCAGCTTGTATGATGTGATTATTTTTGTATGTACATGACGGCTAAATCCTTTGCTTGACAATCTTAATAATGTGTAACTGTGAAGAACGTTGTTGTTTTTTTCTTAAAAGGGCCTAGAGTCCAAAATAGAAGAAAAAAATAATTTAATTCCTCTTCTTGTCTAGCTGATTTTTGACTAAGAAAGAAGACCCTTCCAATCACCCTTGATGTGTCATAAAATACTAAAGGTAAAGGTTTCCTTGTCCAGTCATGTTCGACTCTAGGAGCACAGTGCTCATCTCCATTTTCTTGGCCGAGACAGTTAGCATTTTCCATGGTTGTGGGGCCAGCATGGCTATATGTCAAAGGTGCATGGATCATTGTTATTCCCACTGAAGTGATACCTATTGATCTACTTGCATTTGCATTCTTTTGAACTGCTACATGGGCAGGAGCTGTGGCAGGAATGGGAGCTCAACCCACTGCATGGCTCTCAAACTCAGGCTGTCAACTTTCCAGCTGACAAGCTCAGCATCTTTAATCACTGAGCCATCACCCCCCCCCAATGACTAATGTGACTGAAAATCCATTTCTAATACTCTCAAAGCAAAGCATATAAAATTAATCACATATGCTAAGAAGTCATTTACCTTGAGCAAATAACTATTTCTTAACTCGGAGAGCTAGTAATATTTATGTTAGGAATGCATAAAGATGACCTAACCTCCCAGATATTGATACACACTTGCTTTCCCAGACGTTTTTCAAATCAGGTTGTGAGGACAACATTTCAGTGGAAGTCCTAAAGACAGTATCAAGTAGAAAGTAGACAGAGATGCTGGACTGACTGATCTGATAGGATGGCAGGATGTTAGTTTATTTGTAGCAAGGTATACATGACCAGCACTAATCAAACTATGTATTTTTGCTCTCAAACTAATGTTCAGCCATATGTAGAGCTTTCATAAAAAGATTTTCAGAGTTGATTATAAAGAAAGAGTAGAACTGCTACAGCATCTTGTGCTTTGCCAGAATTCCCCTGTTATAACTGCAAAGAGACTGAATCCCAGCATATATAGGTGTTCTAATATAATTACAGGTTGTCCTCACTTATCAAGCATTCATTCACAGCTAACATTTGAAGTTACAATGGCACTTGAAAAGGAGATTTATGACTGGTCTTTGAAGTTCAGCCATTACAGCAACCTCATTGTCACATGATCACAATTTGAGTGCTTGGCAACTAGGGTGCATTTATGATGGTCACAGCCTCCCATGGTCACATAATCACCATTTGCAACCTTCATAGTCGACTTCTGAAAGGCTAAGTCAATGGAGAAGCTGGCAGGAAGTTGCAAGTCTTGGTCAATTATTATTTATACTCAAAATCTAGGAGCTAGAAGCTTCATTTTCTTTCAGAAAAGTCATAATACGAAAGTGGGCTATTAGACATCTAGGTATTGCACCAGTCATCAAGCTCAAATATAATCTTTGATTGGAGAATGTTGCCAACCACGTCAAGATATTGATGCTTTTACTCTTGAATGAAGTAGTAGATGGAGATATAAATACTAATTATTCAATCTTGAGAATGACTCACTAGTATCCCAATAATGTTCTCATTTAAACTCACTGGGGGGAGAATAGAAGTTGTTTTATTAAGCTTGAGTATGGAACATAGGAGAGAATATTATACCATCTATTCATACATTAATTTAGCCACATAGCAATTTTGCCATATAAGCTAATGAAGTAGGAGAGATACAGAGATGTAAACCTTTTATCTGTAAGTATAAGGAAGTGAATCAGAGTGAACAGCTCCCAAACCTGAGCACTTTCTTCCAAAGAGTGTTTATACTCAATGGCATAATAATAAATTGTCTTCCAAAACTGTCTCATAAAATGTCGATTGATTGAACCCTCTCTCCTCCCTGATCTAACCACAATAACATAATAATATGAAAAATGATCATGCTCATTCTGGACTTAGGAAGCTAAACTAAAAAGAGAGAGGGGGGAAGAGTAGGAAAAGCAAAAAAGAAGGGAATTGAATCCACAGCATCATTTTGAGACAATGAAGGAGAGAAGAGAATCTTGCTGGGTCAACTTTGGATAAAACATGGAAAAAGTCAGCCAAGTCTGGAACTACCTATTCCCAAGCAAGAATGAAGCTGTAACTCCAAATCCTGCAGCAAGTCCTTCCTTGAGGTTTCATGTGTTACCAACAATGTTATCACATTGATTCTGTTATCGATATTTCTACAGCGTTTCGCCCATTCGCAGACTACGTTTTCATTAGCTGCTGCAAACAATGATGCTTCATATCAAACTAAATACCATTAATTTATAAAACATGAAGACAATTAGTGATTGGTTGACTTTTTGAGATTTATGGGAGGATTTCTGTTAGATTATGATTTCAGTGAAACGACAGAAGATTCTGCTTTTCCAGAAGGAGATGGGAGAAAGGGACATAGTAATGTATTAATTAATTCAAATTGACTTGATATACATTCAGAGGAAATGTAAAAGTAGATGGAAAAGTAGCATCTTAATCCTAACCCCAATATTGACCCTAACCCTAACTTGGTTACCCATATAGTTATTGCAATTATTGAAAATCTCGCCTCGCCACAAAACACCCCAATGCCTAGAACATCTAACTCTACCTTTAAGCAAATGTTAAAAATTAAATTGGCCTAGATAAGTTCATGAATCTAAGATAATATCAAAATGTTCTTGGTAACATACTCTACTTATTTAAAAAAAATGCCCTCTTTCTGAACATCAAGTATACATCCATTAACATCCAAGTTCTACTTTGCACTGTGACTGATATCAGTGCTAATATCATTGATATTCAAGGTATCCCAAGAGAAATAAATGTACCGATAAAGGAGAATATTTGTTGCTCGGGGTTGAAATGAGGGGTCCTTGGTGCTCTCTGAGCTTCTTGCATACATTTCATTGACCAAGCCAGGTAACGCTATCAGTTCACTGATGATGTTACCCAGTTTGGTAATGAAATGTATGCAAGAAAACCAACAAGCCCAGAGAGCACCAAGGACCCCTCAGAAATAGATGCTATTAGGTGCATCCCCCAGTGTGTGTCCATGTGTGTGAAAAAAAGTAAGAGGGAAACCATGCCCACCCACAATCCTCTGTGAATGTCCGAGATTCAAATAATGCGATTATAGTAACACTTTTGATATATCGAGGAATTCAGTAAAACATAGCAACCCAAATTCACTTTAGATCCCAAACGGCCTGATGGATAGGATTCCAGCGGCAATCATAGTTTATCTTCTACTAAGAGGAAATAAATCTAATGAGGAAAGAGGTATGTGTGTGTAGAAAAAACACTTTGATAGAAAATTCTGACTAAGGGCTCTAGAAAAGGCAAAGGATATTAAAAAAAAAATACAGATATAGAATTTTGATTCTGAATAGGAACGAAACACATCCAAGCCCAAACCCAAAATACATTTGCTGTATTTCTCGGGATCAAGATAAACGTGGGCTTTAGTCAAATGTGATAGTTGATCGCCACCATTACTAGTCACTTCTACGTTCCTTCCAGGGGCCTGGGGGAAATCCTTGACCGAAGGCAGCCATGGCTGCTTTAAACCTGTCTATTTTATGCTTGCTGTTTGGCCTTGAATCTATCCTCTTGGCAATAATCCTCACAGATTAGTGACACGTATTCCGGAAGCCTCTAAAACCAAAGTAGAGAGGCAGAATAAAACATAGCTGTGAACAAAAGCAGGAATATCCTATGCAGCAGCTATTTTATTACACAACTTTATGTAATAAAAGTGTGAGGACTCCAGAGATGTCTACGCTAGAGAGAAGATTTTAAGCCTTTCCAGTCCCTCCACACAACAGTCTTTTTGCAAATATATTGGTATTCATTTATAGTATTTTAATTCCAATGCAAGGTGGGAAATCATTTATTATATGTGATAAGTTGCTGTTGTTTCTCACTAGCAATCACATAGATTTTTTTACATGGTAATCTATCCCTTACTTGATCTTTCAGGTGTTCCAACAATGCACCCATTGCCACTTGGTGCTGTTGTCCTCTTCTCCTCTTTCCTTCTCCCTTTCCTAGAATTAGAACCCTCTCTGGAGAGCTAGGTCTTTGCACGATGTGTCTGAAATAGGATAATTTGACCCTGGTCATTTGTGCCTTGACTGAGAGGAATGATGTTAGGCAGACTGGCAGACTTATAAAAAGTTACAGGGTATTCCCGAGAGCTTCTGGTGAGGATCATGTGAGCTAGAAATCCCCAAAGAAGAGAGACAGTATACGGCAGAGATTAGCAGATCTTATTTATTGATGTATTTATTTATATCCCACTGGAGAACATATCAAACATACCTTCTTCCTCCTGTTATCTGCACAACAATAACCTTGTGAGGTGGGTTGGGCTCAGAGAGAGAGGGTGTGACTGGTCCAAAGTCACCCAGCTGGCTTTCATGCCCAAGGGGTGACTTAGGGTGACTTAAATTACGGCCTCCCGGTTTCTAGCCAGTGGGCCTTAACTACCTGGCAGAGATCAGGCAATAAAATTTATTTATTTATTTATTTAATTATATTTTTATACCGCCCTTCTCCCTGAAGGGACCCAGGGCGGTGTACAGCCATA
>JANHFO010008705.1:0-16218 GCA_032468095.1 Pareas carinatus | reverse complement strand
AGGAGTATACCCTGTGGGAAAAGATAAACAGTTATGGATAACTACTAATGTGTTATCTACTCTGATCGCACACGTGTCTCGGTCACCATAGCAACAATCCTATTCCCATGGCGCTGCAGATATCCTGGGATGGGGGTAGCGATGGACTGAAGATACTTCTGCCTTAATATTGTTCTATTGTATCACTAGATTCAGCATTTCTGTTTGGAGTCTCTGTTGTATGTCAGCCTGAATCAATAAATCAATTAACTTTGAAATGACTATTGGTCTTACTTACTTTGATGGGATCAGGAAGTGTGGGAGCATTGACAGTATATAGTATAGTGTATAATATAGTGTATAGTGTATATCCATCCAAGGCATTACTTTTGTAAGGGGTGTGAGAATATATCAGAAGCATTCTAGGGATGTGGGGTATAGAAAAGGTTGGAAGCCACTGCAATTTATTTGAATGTGATTTTTAAGCAAACCCTCTCCGTTCACATCCAATTTCAGTGGTTCTCCTTTACTACATTTTCCAAAACGCACTTCACAGTAGAGTTGCCTGAGAATTCCTTTCATCAAATTCTGGTCAGTTGTTGTCTTCCATTTGGTCCGATGTTGTAGTGTCTCCTTATGCTGTATCTGAAAAGGGGAAAGGGAAAAAGCAAAGAAAGAAAACTACTAGAGCCACTGATGTGTAACTGTCGGTGAATTCACAATGTATATCTAATAGTAATGATACAAAAGCATCAGAGTTCATCAGAGTTTCACTTATACAAATATTTTGCAGAAACAGGCATAATATCACCCTACAAGTAGCACAAGTGCCTCGTTCACTTTCAAGCTATTCAAAGTTTAATCAAATCATAATCCAAAATATTTTGATTTATAACATTGAGTGTCACAAGGCAAGGAAGGAAAGCAGGAGACAGTGAGGTCTAGTCCCACCGTGGCCACGAAAGCCATCTTTGAGTCAGTCACTCTCTCTCTCTGTCTCAGCCCAACTCGTCTCACAGGGTGGTTGTTGGAGGAGGAAGGAGTATTAGATATGTTTGTTGCCTTGAGTTATTTGTAAAAATAATAAAGGCAGGATAAAATATATATAAAATAAAGCAAAATCCTTAAAGTGTTGCAACTGCCTTCTCCATTTATAAGCCACTCAAAATTTAAATCAAAGTTCAATCAAGATATAATCCTAAATATTCAGATTTGTACCAATCACTGGCACAAGGTTAGTGATACATGCCAAAACACCCTCTACACTAGAACAACCAATTCTGAGCACCAAATAAGATCAAATGTGTTATGTATTGGCCCAAGCTTATGTAAATCAATGAGTCATTTGATGGTAGTTAGGCCGGCAGTTATGCCTATTGTAGGACCCAGATTTCCTGTGTCCGGGGCGTTATTGTGGGAAGTTTGCTTGCATTTCATTGGTTGCCGCCTAAACTGGCTAAACTGTATAAATAGACCTGCGCAGCAATCCTTGCTGCTACCATTCCTGTTCCTCATCCAGGTAAACATATTCCTATTATCAACCTCCTTGACTTTTCAATGCCAAACAAACTAGGTATACAACAAAATGAATCTTTGAACTACATCTGATAGGAAGAAAAAGAAAGAATGATGTGAAGTGATTTGAGTTGACATAAAGGAATGGAGTAGTAACTCACCAACTTCTGTTGGGTTATAAACATGAGTTGCCAAAAAACTGCAGTGCTCACGTGGCAAAAACGGCCCGATTTGAAGCACCTCAGTACTGATATGGTAGATGTTTTGTTCAGTAGCATCATACTTTGGCCATTGAGTTTCACCAGGTGTGAATTTGGAGGGATTCCTGTCAAGGAAATAAAATGACCAGATTACAGGCCACGATCAACCTGGACAGCAAAACTAAGGATAGAATGACTGACAACTCAAATTCACCTTCCCTCCTGAAGAGCATTTTCAGGTGATATTATTTTTGATTTCTAAATTCAATTATTTTCAGTACTGGAAGTCAGGCACAAGGCAGATCGCAGCGCCCGGAGAAACACATATACCATTCATTCCTTCAGGAATAGAAGTTGATGTGAGTCAAGATTAACTTTGGTTAAACTGTCTTTTCTGCATTAGAATAACAGAATTGGAAGGGACCTTGGAGATCTTCTAGTCCAACCCTCTGCTCAGGCAGGAAAGCCTATACCATTTCAAACAAATGGTTGTCCAATCTCTTCTTAAAAACCTCCAGTGTTGGAGCACCCACAAGCTCTATACACAAGTCATTCCACTAATTAGTTGTTCTCACTGTCAGGAAATTTCTCCTTCGTTCTAGGTTGCTTCCTTCCTTGACCAGTTTTCACCATTTGCTTCTTGTCCTGTCTTCAGGGGCTTTGGAGAATAGGTCTTCCCCTTCTTCTTTGCAGCAACCCCTGAGATATTGAAAGACTGCTTGCATGTCACCCCTAGTCCTTTTCATTAAAATAGACATACCCAATTCCTCCATAACGTCTATCTGATACAAATACCAGAGCCCCAGATCTACAGAAGAAATGGCCTAGTGCTGTCCTTAAGCGCATATCACAAGAGTGTCTTACCCACTTCTGGCAAACTGGGCCCAGTAGTGCATCACCCGTAGGCTTAGTACATCGTCAGCTTCTGCATCTGATTGGTTGAGTCCTGGAAGTGACGAGAGGGTTCCAAAGAGAAAGGGGACTTCAACTCCATGAACTGCACCCATCCATTCTTGCAAGACGGAGGTCGAGATTTGGTGATTGAAGGAGTAAGCATACACAGAACCCTTTGATGCTTCCATGCTTGCGGCAAAGTCAATTAATGGGCACAGAAAATTGTGGTCTCTGCTAAAATGAGCCACGATCTGACGATTCACATTGGGCCCATGGTTGTCTTCATTGTATCTAAGCGCTACAGCCTTGACAATGTCTTCTTCAACACCTTTTAGTAATATGATGCCTATACCTTGTAGGGCCTGCTCCAAGGTCCCGTTTTTGGCATCTTCTACATTGCTCACAACTCGAGGTACAAGGATTGTCCCATCGTCCCTTGTAATACCTAGAAGCAGTGCCTTTGCTTTGCTTTTCTGTAGAAGACTTTTTGGATCTTCAGGAAGGAAATCCTCATTGTGTGTAGGGAAAAAAAAAGAAGTGAAATTCAGAAACACACCGGCTTCCTTATTTTGGAGACAGTTCATCATGGCACTGTGGTTCCCTTTGCTGCAGTTCAACAGACCAACTAAATGAACGGCACGTTCCTGGGCCACGTCAGGTGGTGTCGAAGCCCAGGGTGCAGTGGGAGCTCCACTCTGGAGCACCACTCGGTCGAAAAGGGATTGGCTAAGAGGAGAGAGGAGGTGGAATCCCACAGAGGCTGCTCCAGCACTGTGGCCAATGAGAGTCAACCTATCTGCATCTCCACCAAAGGCTGCTGCGTTTTCCTTCAACCACCTCAGAGCCAGATATTGGTCCCATAAGCCCATGTTCCCTGGGGCTTCCGGTGGGAAGAAAAGGAAGCCAAAGACCCCCAACCGATAGTTCATAGATGCCACAATGACATTTTCGGTAGCAGCTAAGGTTGACCCATTGTATAGTTGTATGGATGCTGCACCAACAGTAAATCCTCCACCGTGGATCCAAACTAGGATTGGGACTGGCACAGAGGGTCGGGGGTGAGGCACTCAAATATTGAGGAAAAGGCAGTCTTCAGAATGGGACTCACTGGCAACCCACACACTCAAAAAAGAATAGTTAGGAGAATCCAATTGGTGACAAGGATTCCCAAAGTGGGCAGCCTCCAAGACATGGCTCCACGGTTGATGTGGGACAGGTTTCTGGAAGCGCAGTTTCCCTACCGGAGGCTCAGCATATGGGATTCCTATATAGGCATTTACAGCACCTGATCTAGTTAGGACTTGAATGCCTTTAATGGATCCAGAGCTGGTGACCACCACGGTGTCATTTTCGGAGACGTCACTGGAGGTCAGTCGGCAGAAGCAAAGACTGAAGAACGCAGGGAGGAGAACAGGCACAGCAGCAATCGGAACAAACATGATCCAGTATCAAGAGTTACACCTTGGCTCTTATCTGTTGCAAGAGAGAAAGAGACCAAAATGAATACGAAAGCACCTTCTGTAAACCTTGCCCATCGGTTTTAGACAATAGACAGTGGGGTTCAGACTGGCCTCAGGGTTGGGGCTGATTAGGGGAACTCGGATGGGAATTCTTCCAGGAATGGAAAGGCTGTGGGTTAGCCTGGGGAACAGGAAAGCTATCTTCAAAGAAGGAAATGGGTGGCGGGTAGGACTTCCATATTTTGTTGTGAAAACTACACAGACATGTCAACGAAGTCATCAGAAATCAAACTTAACTCAAAAGGTCCTGTCTACAATGTGGATGTCAGTCGAAACTAAAGTACAAATCTCCCCATCTTTACTTTCCCTCTGATGCTCATTCCCCCCACACACGTGATACTTAAAGCTGGCAAAGCAGAGACAAAGGTTAGATATGGCCGGTCAGGAGAAATGAATGTTAACTATGTGTTATTGCCATGGGAACACAGCTGCATCCTTCCCCCCCAACTTAATCTTCCGGCAGGCAGAATATAGGCTCAGAGAGGAATTTGATAGATGGATCTCCCGAAGAGAAGTGGGATCCAGGACAGAGAAATACAAATACAAGATAGGATAACCCAACACATTATATCACAGTTTTACCCTTTAGGTTTGTTAGGAACGTTCTTATGCAATGTTTAAATCGGCCTCGAAGCATTTACATCATTGGTCGCCACCCATTGAGCCTTGGATAACAGGTGCACCTTCCAACTAACCCTGTACTGCAATTTCCCTCTTGACACTCTGAAATTCAAAATATCACATATTTCACAGGGCCTCTCCCCTTTAACCCGGACAGGGAGCAGTGTTGGAATAGTCACAGACTTAAGGTTGAAATCTCGATAATGTTTAAAAAGACTTCAATGAAACACCGGGTGGACCTTCCTATATGGCCGAGGTAACTGCAATTTTACTATTACTGGATTGATAATTTTTTACAATTGGAAATGGGCCCATATACTTTGGTCCCAATTTTCTACTCAGCACATTGATATTCAAATATTTGGTGAATAGGTAAACCATATTTCTCACCCTGAAGGTGACCTGTAAGGCCCTCTTTTTGTCTGCCTGTTTTTTATGTCCCCCATTTGGCTATTCCAAGGATTTTTTTATGTCAACTCAACCTTTTTTTATATGGTTCATCCAGGCCTCTAAGGATATAGAAGACTGCGGTTCTTGCGGTATTTCTGACAGAGGGACAATATCTGTCCCTGAAGAAATTTTGAAAGGAGCACAACTAGTACTGCTCTATACAGTATTATTATAAGCTACCTCTGCAAAATGTAAAAGATCGGCCCAATCTATTTGCTAGAAAGTTTAAGTATAGCACCACTACAGCATTAGTGCATTCAGTCATTACATTAGTGGCTGGGTGAAACCCAGAACTAAGATCTTGTGCAGTCTGTATGGAGCGCAGGAATTTCTTCCAAAATCTAGCTGTGAAATGTACGCCCCGATGTGAAATTATGTGTTTGGGCACAACATGAAATCTGTAATATGTTGGATAAACATTTTCACCAGAATCCTCGCAGAAGGAAGCTTGGAACAAGCAATAAAACATGCTTGCTTGAAGAGCAGAACTACTACTGTCCACATTACCAGCTCTCTGGTAAATCCATGATAAAATCCCAAGGTCTGGATGGGTTGGCTACTTGCTGTAACAACACAGCCATTTCATGGTTGCACACACTGTGGAGCTGGAAGTATATTCTTTGACATCTCTTTTCATACAGGGCCACCAGAATTGTCTTTTGATCAAATGGAGGGTCTTGACCAATCCAAAATGACCGGCCTGTTTGCCACCGTGCACCCTCTGCCTCACAATTTGGGAACATCCACTTTGCTACATTTCCAGGCTAAGTCTTGCTTTATCATAAACTCCCCTTTGTGTGATTGCTACCAAACATCTGCTATCATAGCCATTTTAAAGTTCTTTTTAAACTCTTTGAAATCTAAAGCTTTAGTCTTCCCACTCCTCCATACCCCCCGGGATGGTGCAGCAAAATTCCTGGAAGGAATGATAGAGTTAATCACCTCCTCCCTGGTGGCCTTGTATTGGGGCATCCGTGATAGGGCATCTTCTAAAAATCTCCTTCCCCCACGGAGGTACGTGAAGGTAATGTTAAACGTATTAAAGTAAATGGCCAATCTATATTGCTTTTGATGACAATCTTCGGTGAGACTTAAGAGATTTTATGATTTTTATGATCTCTCCACACCTTGAAAGGGATTTTATTTCCCTCTAAGGAGATCTCACCTAACCACATAAGCTTCCTTTTCCCATATAGGCCACTTCCTCTCTGAGGAGACATTCGCTTGTTTGTCTGTTTATTTTTTGTGTTTCTAGACCATCCCTCCCCCTGGTGTTTCCAAAAACAATACAATTTAAAATAAACATTTGCAGTGGGTCAGTAGGTGAACCGATAAAAGTTTACACACACTGGAGAGTTCCCATCTTTTGATCTGGACCTCTGGCTGCACTAATTGTGACAGTAATTTATGATACTCCACAGAGGAGAATTATCCAGTTCTGATTTTTTCCCATAAAGATTGCCAAAAAAGGAGAAAAGGAAATGCAATTCTAAATTTTTTTAAAAAAATCTTTATCTGTTGCTCCATGACAGCCAAAAGGTACAACCATTTAATCAGCCTTGAACTTCTTTAGCAAATAAAGCTGTAGCTTTTCAACAAAACTGTGACCTTTGGTATTTTTCTTGTTTAGCTCATTTGGTGTAAAAAATCCCTACTTTCTGACATACAGAGTAGTAAGGCTTAATAATCAAGATCAACAACAACACAGAGAATTATACATGTTCCTGTTCAATATTTCCAGTGTCAAGGAAAATTCATCTAAATACGTGATTAATTTCCAAAACAGTAAACCCAAGTAATTGAGATGGAAGTATTGTGATGCTAAAATAAGATCTTATCTTCCTAGTAGATTCCTGTGGTCAGCCTAAAAGGAAAATAGGTACAAAAACAACCAATTAGTTACAGCAGAACAATAGATAAATAAATTAAGGTGTGGTATAATCTGACAGGTGCTTGAAAAGAAAAGGAAGGAAACTGAGTGCTAGAATTCTAGTTGTACCAGTCTGGAAGAAAACAGAAACCAAGAAAATATTTGGAGAGACAATGTGGAGCACAATGGAGATAGAAATTAAGGAAAAGATAAAGATGCATAGAATTAGAAGTAGTATGGCGATTGCATCTTGACTTATATTCATTTGTCTTGACCCGGCTTTCATTAACAGACTGGAATAAGCTTGTAAAACATTTTTGGGGTTGAGGAGAGCGAAGAAAGTAAGAAAGGTAATGGTTTACCTGGTCAAAGAATTCCCAGATAATCCGCCTTCCCTGACTATCATCCGACCGCTGAAACCTCTTCTACCTCTTTCCAGAAGATCTCAAGCATACAAGAAGCCTCACGCAGAGCATAAGAGTTTCCCCCCATTCGCAGCCCAGTTCAGTTATGATAACTATGCAGGAATAAGCCCACATGCAGTGCTGTATCCTCATTTGTTCCACCCCGCCCTCCAAACATTTTCCTTTGCTTTCTCCAAAATGCCCTAAAACTCCCAACAGGCACACAAAGCTGAAAACAAGACTGCGGCAAATCCATTTCATCCCATCTCTTCCTAGGGCTCTAGTGTCATTCTTGGGGTAACTCCCACCCTCCTCTGTGCTGATTCCTGTGGTGGCAGCCCATAAGCAATTCCACCTTCCAGAAGAAGACAGATACCATTTTCCAAGGTCTTACCTGCCCAGCGATGTCCCTGCAGAGCCTGCCTTGTTTTTTGATACAACACTGAGAAGAGCTTGGAGGAGTTTGCCTCCCGCTGTTGTTTCTCCTTCTGCCCTTTGATATTGCCCTTTGGTACTGCCTCTTATCTGGAATGGCCCCTAACAGGCCTCTACCCTGTGAAAACCTGCCTTCATTTCTCTTTTTCAGCTCTCACACATCCAGTCAAAATTTTCTCAAAGGGAGGGGAGAGAAGAAAGGAATGGGAGTCATGGCCAGGGTTGTGCATTGTACATTCCCACCTTGAGAAGAAATTTCTCAGAAGAGCATTCTACCGGCAGACCTCGACTTAAAACAATTAATTTAGTGACCATTCAAATTTATAACACCAATGCAAAAAGTGACTTATGATAAATTTTCACACCTGTGACTGTTGCAGCATCCCCATGGTCAGTGGATCAAAATTCAGATGCTTGGCAACTGGCATGTATTTGTGACAGTTTCAGTGTCTCGAAGTCAGGTGATCACACTCAACATTTTATTTTAGATTTCTAGATATTTCAAGCTATTTCCATATCAACAAAACCAATTTAATCACCAAAACCATAGGTGAGAATTTTATTTTCTTCAGTTTTGAATGCAAAATCCAAATGGAAACAAAACTAGATATAATTTTGTCTTTAATTAATCCAGTCAGTTTTGCAATCTCTGCCAACTCATCAACTTTACCATACAGTTTTTCCTTGTGGGAATTAGTGTACCTTTTCTATCTTTGTGCATATAGAATAATAAAGTTCCAAATTTTCCTTTCAAGTTCTTTGTCCATAAGACCTAAGAGGAAAACTTCAAATTTAAACTACAAATATTTGCTATTAAACTGCCCTAACCTTCAGAATATTCTGAATGCTACAAATAATTACTTACAAATATTTATCAAATCAAAGTTGCTTTGGAGAAGATGAGGCGGCCGGGGCTCCGACTGCTGAAGTCGGAGGTTTGTCCATTTTGGGGGCACACAAGTGTCCAAAGAGGCCCCGGAGAGGTGTTTGAAGAGGGAACACGTGCCCCTGCAGTGGCCCAGCTCAACTGAAGACACTTTTAAGTTACGATTCTTCAGTGGAAGAAACAGCATCTGAGGACGTCATTTAAAAGCAAGTCAGAACGGTGTGAAAGAACATCAAACCATGGACTGAAAAAACAGAAGCAGAGAAGAGTCCACTGGCCAAGAAAGAAAGGGAAAAAAGAAAAGGTACCATTCCACTGTAATTGAGAAGGGAGGAGTTAAAAGAAAGGAAAAAAAAGCTTTTACCTATAAAAATTTGTTAAAGCAGCACGCAAACACGTGGGGGAAGAATGATATGAGGAAGAAGAAGGTGATTTAAAAGAAAAAGAGAGGACAGTTGGATATAAAATAAAGGCACTTTAAGTACTAATCTATTGAACACTAAACCACTCCTTTGATCCAGATGATTGAAATTTGGAACTGCAACAGCCACAGATTGAATATAAAATCAGATGAGTGCTGGATTAAGATTGATTGAAGTATTCAACTTAATTGAATAGGAGGATTGCAAATAATTGGAATGCTTGAACATTGTGGAAATATTGGAACGAAAAGAAAGACAGCTTTAATTGGGACAAAATGGAGGCAAGACGGAACAGAGACAAATCAATTCAAATAAGAATGTAAAATTACAATATGGAATGTAAAATGTTAGATCATGAATGGATGCTATAAGACCAATTTTAAAATCAAGTCAAAAGGATACGTTGATGGGCCCAAGTGGTGAATTGGATATTGGACAAATATTAAAGAAAGAAAAACTTGAGCAAAATGGAACCAGCACAAGAAGAAGGACAATCTGGGAGCTGATGGGGTGAACAAATTATAAAACAACTTGAGGAAATTATAGAAGTCTTAAGGGAAAGAACACAAAGGAGAGAAGAGAGGGAGATGAGAATTAAAAATAAAATGTGGAAAAATTATAAAATTAATAAAACTAAATTTAGATAGGAGATGGAAAATAGTAAGGAAAAGAAAGGCTAGAAAATGAACAGGGAAAATGAAGTAGGGAAAGGAAAGGCTTCTTTCCAAGGAATTGGGAAATGAAATAAGTGGTAAACATTCAACCACCCAAAAAGGTAGAGGAAGAAATACAGTGGTGGAGATTAGAAAAGAAAAAGTCCAAAAAAGGATGGATAGAAAGAGAGGAAAACAGGAGAAAGAAAAGATGGAAATTAGAAGCAGAAAAAGGTCTAGGAAAAAAATGAAACAAAAGAGAACTTGCAAAGAAAAAAAGTTTATGTCAAACGCTTATTCACTAAGAAAGGGAAAGGTTAGACTGAAAACTGAAAGATATAATCACCGGGAAGAAAACGGGCTTAGAAAAATGGATGGTATGTGATTTTATTATGATCTAAAGGGATTGAAAAGATTTTGAATGATTTTTGTTGATGGTAGAAAAGAAAATGAAATATGGTGTTTAAAGAGGTTTTCGTAGATTTTCACAGGTACAGGTATGTAGCTCTAGGTGTGTGGGGGACTTTTTCCATGTAGAATAGTCTCTTGGCGACGTTTCAGCAAGGTCTCACTTGCCATCTTCAGGCTGGTGCTTTTGACCTCTTGCTAACATATATATAGTTATAATAATAATAATAAATAAAGTAATGGTGTTTGGACCTAAAAAGGGAAATAGAAAATCCCCCATAGAAGAGAAGAAATAAACGAGACCAAACAGCAAAATACAGGATGGAAGATCTGGGAAGATAAATTAAGGAAATGACAGATAAAAATCATATGGTACTGAAATATTAGAACTGGAAATAGATTAAGAAGTTTGAAGAATGTAAAAATGGAAAGGAAACTAATGAATTTGTTTATTTGGGGGATTCACTCAAATATGGAATTACGTACGGAAGTTAAAAGGAATAAGAGGAGGAAAGAAAGCTGGAAAAGGTAAATAGGAAGAAGGGAAGAGAGAAGAAATGAAGAAGAAAAGTAAGAGGGTAAGAGAATAGTAAGAAAAGATAAAGAAAGATGAATAGAGAGTTGTAGACAAGATGAGAAGAGGAAAATTTATAGAAAGAAAGATATGGAGTAGAATATGGAATAAGAGAAAGTGGGTAGCTGAGAGAAAGGAAATGAAGAGGGTTATTGAGATAGAGATAAAGAGAGGGAAAGAATGAGAAGGAAAATGGAGCAGAGAAAGTAAATAGGAAGGAAGGAAAAAATCGAATAAGAAAGGAAGATAAGGAAGAAAAGGATATTAAGGCTGAAAATAGATAAAGAGAAATATTTTCTAAAGGGTTAAAAGGCCTTCCATATTTGAGTCTATAACTAACTGTTAAAATCTGTCATGCCTGTATTTAATGAATTATGAGTGGATGTAAAATTATAAGAAGTCAAGCTAGTGGTCTCATTACTATGGGAAAAAACATGATTAGGTTTATAGTTATACAATTGAAGTAAAGAGAATTTAAGAATGTAAAGATAAATTTTGGATATATGTAAATGTATAAAATGCAAGGTGAAACTTAATATTAAAATGGTTAAGGTAGATAAAGAGAATACAATAAACAAGAAAAATAAGATATTTGGACAAAATGCATGTAAAATTAAATTAAAAAGAACTGACTGGTGGTAAAATAGAAACTGTAAAGTAAGAAAGAAGGAAGGAAGAGGAAGAGAGGAAGGGAGGAAAGAGAGAGAAAGTGAAAAAGGAAGAGGAGCACAGAAAGAGGTAGAAAAGAAAGGCAGGGTGAAGAGAGAAGAAGGCAGAGAGAGAGATAAGGAATTCAATGTAGATTATAAATATTGTACGTATGAAAATGATGTTTGGAAATTATCAATATGTGAATGTATCAATTTACCTTGTCATGATTGTAAAAAAATCTATAAAATAAAGGCTCACTTGAAAAAGAAAAAAAAAGCATCATCACGATCATTTGTGTATATAGGCTTAGTCATTGCATATATAGGCGTAATCAATTGTGTATATAAACATAAGATACATTCATAGTCATAAAACACGCATAAGCTGCAATCGACAAACGACGATCTCAATCATGAACACAATTCACAATTGTAAGTACTGTATTTTTCGCACCATAAGACGCACTTTTCTCCCCCCAAAAAGTGTGGGGGGGTGCGTCTTATGGAGCGAATACTCCAAAAAAGTGTGGGAGATCGATCCGCGGGGTGCCAGGAAGGCTCCAATTCGGTCTCCAGACCGATCTTTGACCCTTGGAGGGCCCCACAGAGCGATTTCCGCGCACCTGGAAATTGCTCCGCGAGGCGCTCCAAGGCTCAAAGATTGGCCTGGAAGCTGAATTGGAGCCTTCCCGGTGCCCCATGGAGCGATTTCCACACACCCGCCAGGCGCTGGGAAGGCTTCAATTCGACCTCCAGGCCAGTCTCCGGACCTTGGAGCGCCCCGCGGAGTGATCTCTGCGCACCCGCGGATCGTCGGGAAGGCTCCAATTCGGCCTCCAAGCCGATCTTCAAGCCTGGGAGCGCCCTGTGGAGCGATCTCTGTGCACCCGCATTCCGAATGCCTCTGGGCACCATGCGTCTTATGATCTGGGGCATCTTATGGAGCGAAAAATACGGTACATTCCTCATATCATCATGTATAAAATGGGGACATCACATCACAGAAACTCATTTCATCCTGCAACAGTCACAAGTGTGAAAAACGGTCATAAGCCACCTTTTTCAGTGTCATTGTCACAGTCACTAAATGAACCGTTGTAAGCTGAGGACTGCCTGTGCTTCTCTTCCCCCCTCCCCCCACATGCTTCCTTTACGGTTCCCAAAGCTAGGGAGGGTGCCTTCTTCTTAGCCTCTTGCTCGATCCTTTCATTTGACTGGCTTCTCGCGTGTCTCTCAGGACCACAGACCATTATAAGAAGCAACTATTAACCATCATGTCAGTATGATTTCCATCAGGAAATCAAGGCTCGAAAACAGCCTTCCCAATTACACTGAAATAAAGCATTTGAAGTATTTCACTCAAAGGCACCGCATAAATGCTAAGCATAATCAAGCAATTAGAGAATTTTATTTCCTTTTTTTCCCATAGAAGGAACAGCTCCGGCCATTGTAATTGCGGTATAAAATTGGACAGATTTAAGTGCCAGGAAATGGAGTGGTATGAAGATATTTTTTCGTGATGCATGGAAACTGCCGAATGGGCCTGTATAATGACTCAGGTTTAGTGCATAATTAAAAGATACATAATGAAAATTAATAAGGAAAGCCTTCTAGGGAAGCTAATTGCGTTGTAAAGAGCGCTGCTCAATTCGAAAGGCAACCATTCAGCCAAACGACGTCGGTCAGAAATCAGTCAGTGCAGGAAGTTCATCAGAAGGAGAGAGAAATATTTTTCCCTAGACTGGACCAGGATTATAATTCTTTTCTGCAGAGAGTATCGCTGCTAACCAAAGTGGCCTCTTGCAATGATAGGTGTGAATGACCTTGAGGGGGACACAGGAAGAGATTAATTCAGATAAGAGGCAGTTGAGTTTGCAACAGGAATGCTGATGTGGCAAACAGCTCAGAAGAGACCCTCCCTAGTTTCTTGGGATGTAAAGGGTGGGGAAAGGAATATGCTTGGAGGCTTGCAAAATGGATGTCGACCTTGCAAGGTAGACCTAACCGAGAAGCACACCCAGATGAAGTAATTCTACTTTATTGTGAGGTTGCATTAACCAAAGGGGTGTGATGGCTCAGTGGTTAAAGATTCTGGAGAGCTGCTGACAGCCTGGGTTTGAGACCCAAGTGTCACGCAACAGAGTGAGTTCTCATTCCTGCCTCAGTTCCTGCCCACTTAACAGTTCGAAAGTATGCAAATGCAAGTAGATAAATAGGCACCGCTTTAGTGGGAAAGTATTACTGTTCTGTGCACCTTTGGTCTATAACCATGCTGGCCACATGACCATGGAAAATATCTTTGGACAATATTGGCTACCTCAGCCACGAACCGGAGATGAACACTGTACCCTAGAGTTGTGTGGACACAACTGGACAGGGAAACATTTACCTACATAAGAGTGTCAAATTCAATTTCATTGAGGGCCACTGCCACCGCTGCCGCAGCCACCATGGAGTATGTTATGTATTGGTCTTATTAATAGTGTATGTGTTTCAATGAAACTATGCTGAGTCACTGGGCTCAATTAGTTGAAGCCTGTAGGCCTCAGACTGCATGTCTCCGGTCCCAGGGATTGCGTGGGAAAACCTCAGTTGCCTATTGGCTGCCGCCTAGTGGCCAGACAGTATATAAACATGTGCATTACTGCATTTGCTCAGTCGAGTCAAGCCTGCTATAAGAATAAGTCTACTTTCTGTTATGATCCTGAATTGTAAATAAACGATTCCTGTTTGACCTGTACCGCCTGTTAATGACTACTGAACTCAATATGCAACAGGCTGCCCCCCTGCACATGCCGCCAACCCTCCGGGCCACCACTGACTCCCCCCGGGCCACCGCCAACTCCCTCCCCTACACCACTGTTACCACGGGGAAGCATCCCACTCACCTCCAGGGCAACCCTGCAGGCCGGATGCAAGGAAGCCATGGACTGGATTTGACCCACCAGCCTTGTGTTTAACACCTATGACCTACATGAACAGAATCTTGCAAGTCTGAAGTCCTTCTCCATCACTTTTACATCTCAAGAAACTAGAGAGGGTCCCTTCTGAGATGTTTGACTCACTCTCCATTGATTCTGTGGGTTCAGCTACCTCTTATTTAACCGTTCTCATGACTTCAGCTTTTTCCCTGTCTGCCAATGTCATCCACGTATGCCCTTACACCAGATTTATGGAAACAAACTCTGATGTACAAGGCAGACAACCTCGTAGATGCACAGACATTCAAATTCCGCCACAAATAAACCAGCCCAAGTGTCCTTCACACCTTCACCTGAAGGTTAGCATAGATAATAGGCAATAATTATCACTTCTGCTGCTGGTCGGGCCTTCTCTAGCTTAGACAGAAAACTGGGAACTTGACAGCAATTATGTCAGCCTTTGACGCTTTGCAGTCCTCCAGGAAATAGAGCAAAATGAGCTGTCATTTCATTAGCACAGACGTGTTGAGAGGAACCCCTCCCCCCTCGTCGTTTGTTTTGCTAATGCAAAATGCATATTTTTAAATGGGTCTTAGAGCAGGCTTTAGTCTGATGTTTACAGATAGGTATAGAAGACCATCAAAACGCTTTCCAGTAGTGCAGCTGGAAGGTGACCTGTTCAAATCAGGTACAGTGAAAACCCCTACTACAGAGCTGTTGCAACACAACTTGTAAAGCTATATTGGTTTCTGTTCTTGTATTCTGCACAAAATTTTTGCAATACAGTTAGTCCTCGACTTATGACCATAATGGAGGCCAGAATTTCCCCTGCTAAGCAAGACAGTTGTTAAGTGAGTTTTGCCCCATTGTACAGCCTTTCTTGCCACAGTGGTTAAGTGAAACGCTGCAGTGGTTCAGTTAGTACCACGGTTGCAAAGTGAATCTAGATTCCCCGCTGACATTGTTTGTCAGACGGGAAGGTCACCGCATGTGATCAGGTGAACCCAGGACACTGCAAATGTCGTAAATATGAGTCAGCTGCTAAGCATCTGAATTTTGATCACATGACCATGGGGCTGTTGCAATGGTTGTAAGTGTTGTTAGAAGAAAAATCCGGTCCAGTTCCAAGCTGAGAGACAGACGCTGAAGAAATAAATCGGAAATAGCTGCATGAGAGGAGGTCTCCATTTTATTTAGTTAACCAGAGGCAGACAGTGGCGGAATGTCTCTGAGGTAGCAGAAACAAAATTAGTACAGCAGGTACATGGATTTGTATACTATTCTGGTGCATTTCACAAGTGCTAATTTACATTTGTTTGCTCCTTATTATTTAATTTATTTTACGTGACTCCTATGGATTAGACCAGTGGTGGCTAACCTTTTAGGCACCGAGTTCCCAGATGATTCGCGGCTAATGAGTTGTGGTTTGTGATGTCATCGTCTTGTGCCGCTACTCTCTTTCTGAGCATGTGCAGAGCCCTGTGATGTCATTGTCCAGCCCCGCTACTCCCTTTCTGAGCATGTTCAGCTCTGGAGCGATGCTTGGTGGACTTGGCTCACATGCCAACAGAGAGGGCCCTGTGTGTTTGCTGTGACATGTGTGCCATAGAGTCGCCATCACTGGAGTAGGCAAACTCGTGGTTCTACCCTAGGGCTACAGTGGTGTAAATCCTAAAGGCTGGTTTCCTTTACTTAATTCTGTCAATTAGTTTTGATTCATTCTGACTTGTTATCTAGGGTCTATCCGTTCAAATATTGCTGCTATTGTGCTTTCTTGCTGAATGGGAAAGTCTGCAATGTTTCTTCTTTCACAATA